>BMAW01074338.1:94910-108156 GCA_019974015.1 Nephila pilipes
ATAAAAAAAAATTTTGCAAAAAAAATGTTGTTTTCAAAATTAGACTCGGGAGTTATTGATCGATGTGTTATATATATATATATATATATTATAAGAACGTTTTCAAAAATATTTTTAAATACACATTAAGTGAACGAGAGGTTATCGCTTTTTTCCACCAAGGAAGGCAAGTTCTCCACTGTGCATATGCTTCCAACAATTGATTCTTCTGGGGATTTTCAGGGATTTCTATATTTATTTATTTATTCTTTATAACGGAATTTAGATTCTTTAAGAAAGAATTAATTAAAAAAGTGTTATTTCAAAAATTAAATTTACTATTACTTTTTTTATTGATTATTAGTTACTGCAATATTTTCCGAAATGACATGTTTCTTAATGATGAGCAGAATTCTTTTTTTATTACTTAACTAAATTGTGTAGAATATTATCAATATATATTTTTTATGCATTTATTATTGTTTAACATGACAATATCGCATGCTGACTTATTAGATGGTTATACAGTTTGCATGCACATGCGTTCGGATGGTTTTACGGTATACATACATACATTAATAAATAATGAAACAAGTACTTTAAGTGATTCAACCCTTGAAATTAAGGAATCATACATTTGGAAACAATTTCAAATATGTCAATTTGTACTGGACCGGATGTGAGTACCCATGAAAAAATTTATGCTAGCTGGATTTCTTTAATTTTTAAAACTAACGTGATTGACGACCAGGTATTCCAGCTAGAATAAAATACAGATATGAAACATCTAGATTGACAAAAGGATAGGAATGAAAAAAATATTAGTTAAGAACTCGCATTATATAATATAAACATGAGACAAAAACATTTTTTAATATTCTAAAACTACTAAAATGAGTTAATTTAAAGAATAAATATTTCCTTACATTAGAATCTGCTAAATTAAAAACTTCAAATCCAACCTCTCTTAGAGTGAATCTAAACATAGTTTTAAAAATTGCAGAAATTTAAAAACCATCTTCGCTCTTCCCAAGAAAGAGGAATAAAAATATATTTGTAAATGTATTGATGCTCGTACCTCAAATTTCAGACTTTGGATACTAATTAAGCCTTACTGGGTAGCATAGCTACAGCAAAAATAATGCAATTCCATCCTAGATGAAAATGAGTAAGACCCCTCATATAACAAGATTTTAATTTATTGGGATCTTACTATGAAAAATTTTAAGCTATTTAAATCTTACTAAAAATTATATATATATATATATATAATTTTATCTATGAATGTATATATAATTTTCAATATATATATATATATATATATATATATATTGTTCTTGCTAAGAGAACTGTTCATGAATGACACAGCTCAAACCAAAATATTCCTCTTTTTAATGATAACCTTATAATGTAGGAAATTAATCATGCATTATTTGCTCTTGACCCGCTAAAATCACAAGGGATTTGTAACATTAAGCTTTCTAATGAGGTCAAGACTGGTATTTATTACAAAACACACATAAAAGGGAATCGTCAACTTGTTTTGGATCCGAAAAACTTTCTTATGATTGGAAATAAAATCATTCATTATTCCTGTTTGGAAGCTAAATAAGAAGTGAGCTCTTTTAGGAGCTATAGATCTATCACTTCAAATAAATTTTCTTATAAACTTATGAGGGAAAGGATATGGGAGAGACGTACTCTTTATCTCGATGCTATTGACTACCTCTCGGACGAGCATTAATGTTCTAGAAGTCACCCTTTTATGATCAATCTTTATACTTCAAGGAAATGATTAGACATTTTCTAAATCTAAAACCATCAAATCATATTCTAGTTGTTTTCCTGAACTTGTCAAAAATTTTCCATAAAGTCTTAAAAAATAAGAAAATCATTAAAAGTTTTAACCTCTTTGTTATAAGAGATCAGATTCTCTGTTGAATCTATGACTTCATAAGGATTGACACGTCAGAATGAAGTTTAAAGACTTTATCTAAAACCAATAAATTGAATCGGATATCCACGGGGATCAATATTAAGCCAACTTCCCTTCTCAATGCATCTTTCTGGCATTTAAAAGTAATTTCAATGACAGAAAGTAATTTCCTGTTGGTGTAACGTCAGTCCTTTTTCAAACAATAATGTAATTTGGCTCTCCAACTCCGATTTTGGAAAAACTGAAGCTATTAAAATTCATATCATTTTCACCATGTTGAATTTTTATGAAGCTTATAAACTGAGCTTCAATATTTGAAAATCTACTATTAGCTTTTCATTTACCTCTAATTGGCATTTGTAGAATTATTGGCCTAAAATTTCAATGTATGGAATGTAGGACTTTCTAAGTATTTAAACACGCTTTACAACTATAGTAATCATAATCGAACATCCTCAATATTATCAAAGACAGAAAAGATACAGTTCTTTTACTCGGATTCCTTTGCTGTTGGATAAAAATACAGAAAGGAATTCCTTGAAGCTAATAAATAACCATCTAAAAGCTCTACCAAGAGCTCTTTCCTAAATCTAACTCAAAACCGAAATTAACAAAACTCGTGATTTGCCGGTATATCTACGCCGATTCGCCCTTAATATATCTAACCAAATCCCAAATTCTGCAAAGAAAATTTATACCAGCGGCAGTAGAATATAAGCAATGCCTGTGGCTGAGACTTCTTCATTAAGACCACTACTTCCTCTAACAAAGACAAGTTTAGGAATATAGATTTTTGCTTGGTTTTCATATCCAAACGTATTGAAATTGAAGAGGAAAGGTTATCAAAACAGAAACTTAAACCATAAATATTTCGATCTTTTCATGTAGTGTGGGAGTTCTTTAGCATCTGAGGAACAGAACTGAAATTGAAGATATTGCTGCAGTTTTTACTCTTGAAACTCTAAAATATTTTTCATAACAACATGAGATCTACTTTCAATGAGTCCCGTTTCAAATGGGATTCTAAAGTATATGGTAATGAAATTGTTGATATTCTAGGCAATATATATATATATATATATATATATATATATATATATATATATGCTAAACTCAGATTTTTTTTCTGAAACACATTCAACTGTGTTTAAATTATTTAGTAATTATGGTCGTGATACCAGGCAACAACTTTCAAACATATTCTTTATTGATAATATGCTGGACAGCAGGGAAGGGGAGACATCGAGATGCATGTTGTCGGGATCAACACATATCCGAGAATCTGCGCTATTCGATACATTTGCATAGAAGGCGCTCAGTGGCGTGCTAAAATACAGTACTACAGTGCTCAATTTTATATTACAGAAGTCAGGTGGATTAACTTTTCGAGAGTACAATTTTGAAATTCTAGCACACATTTAAACTTTGCATTCCAAAGAAAAAAGGAAAGTCCCCTTTTTAAAATCCGACGCATGAATTGAAACTAAAAAACCAAGGTCATGATTGAAAAACAATCTCGTTACTAAGGAAATCTAATAAAAATCCCCTAAAATTTTAATTCTACTAAATTTTCGTAATTTATATACAAATTTTTAAATTCAAATAACAAAAGATGTCGTAATTTTTTTAGTTTTTTTTTTATTTAATTAATTATGGATTATGTGCAGTAAATATTATCATTTATATTTAGATATTTCATCATGTACTCATTCTTGCAGCATTAAAAGTGCATATTGAATTAACTTTTCATAAATATAAAATTTATTCAAGTGAGGTCTTTTTCTAATGTCATTTCTTAATCTAAAGTCCTTTATTTATTTAGTAGGTGTTTTTACTTCGATCAATTTTCAATTTCTTTACATTTCTTAATAAATACTCTCCGTCTTTGAATATTCAATTTCAGTTGAAGGAATTTTAGAGGACATCTTAAAAACTTTTTGACTTAAAATACGATAAAATAATATGGTTTTTAAAAACCCTGAATCAATTAATAGTAGTAAATCGAAGACACACAGAAGTAAAATTAAACAATACTTCCCTGAACGTAATAATCTTAAAATGATAAATAAATTTATGCATTTCACATATTTCAGTACGATTCTATGCAAAGCTCATAAAAATTAAAACACGCTTTTGCATTAATGCCATTAAATACCAGTCACATTTAGAAAATATATTCAACTCTGTTTGGGTTTTTAAAGTCTGACCTAATTAGCATTGCTCTTTATTTTCCTTATTTAAGTAAGCTGTATGTAAATTTCGCTAAGAGATATTGTTTTATAATTCTAGAAACATAAAATCAGAATGGTAAAGGAAGAAATCCGCAAAAATTTCTTTATCATTTTGAATTTACCGGGATGGATATATGTAGAAAAACATTTGACAAAAAATGCATATAATACGCATTTCTTAGTCTATTAGGTTACATTACTACACTCTAGTACATATTTCTCCGCCAGGTATTTTGAGAGAGCTATTCAAATGAAGCTTTGGGTATTCTTGATTATATAATAGCTCTAAGCTTTATTCTGCCGAGCAGCAATCAACCTGTTTTCAATGATCATAATACCCGGAAGAGGGTATTAATGCTTAGACAGTGAGAGGCATATGCATTGGATAGTTTGAGACCGATTTCTGCAATTAAATACCAATCAGGCATAAGTGATAAGGCTACTACAAATCAGACATAGATTCCACTTACGTACATATTACTGATAGTCATCAATGATAAGGAGCAAGGTAGGTCTATATGTTTCTCGAATATGCCTTAATCATCACATTATGTGGTCAGTTGACGGTACTACATGAATTGAATGCCACATTCTTCTTTTCAATAGTTAACAAAAAATTAAGGTTCTCAATTTCCATTTGCAATAATCAATAGTAGTAACAGC
This sequence comes from Nephila pilipes, assembly GCA_019974015.1. Taxonomy (NCBI): domain Eukaryota; kingdom Metazoa; phylum Arthropoda; class Arachnida; order Araneae; family Nephilidae; genus Nephila; species Nephila pilipes. The sequence continues at coordinate 99,720 of BMAW01074338.1, forward strand.
TTGAAGCATTTGAAAATGAATAAGTGTCATAATAAATTAATCATTAAAAGAAAATTATTTATTATTTCATTAATATATTTTCCCCTGCAATAATTTGTTGCAACCAAAAAAATATTTCTTTCAACTATGAATGCATTTTGTGCAAGAAATTACTAAATAAGTTTCCAGTTCATTTTACTTGCTAATTGCATTTCATTCATTTAAATTTTACCTTTATACAATAAAAAAATATCTCCGACTTAAAAATCACGTACGTTAGTAAATTTCATATACAGATTATTTCATGAATTTATTTTTTGTTAAATAGTAAAATTGTTTGTATTAAAAAGCTATATTCATTGTAATGTCCCCCGTAATACAAAATGATTATCACCTTTAAGTATATTTCAAAAACAGTTTTTAAAAAAAAATTAGCAACTATCACACACAGCACTGATGGTGAAAATATTTTCTCTGACACTGCTCGTTACTCAACATTAAAGTCAAATTTTTAAATCTGATCTATAAAGCAACAACATTATTTTAAAAAGTTCACTTATCCCCAGAAAGCATTGCTAACATCAAATCAAAAATAACCCTTCGCTTCAAGTGTTATTCCGATTTCAGTGTTTCATTGACACAATTGTGCGAATGAATTTATAGTGTACATAAATAAACTGAAACAATAGTGGAAATAAATACATTTGAAACAAAACCAATAACTCGGTAATCAAGTAAGCTATAAAACACATTTTTCCTCCATTCAACCAAATTAACTGAGCACATTTTCCAGATAAAACAGTTACGCAACATATATATTTTACAAAATGTTTATTCATGGATTTCTGAAAGAATACGTTTCTGTGATACACTTTGCATTTTGCTCAAAATATACAAAATGATTTCCGTGCAATTCATGTGAGACCCATTTCTTGAGTAAAGGCGCATAAAAATCAAAGAATTAAATTGAAAATTGACGCGAAACTTTATTTGATCTGCAGCAGACAAGTTGAAAATAACAAAATGTTTGAGTAAACCTCTAAAAAAATACATTTTTCCACCGACAGAAAGGAGCTTCCATTCTATCATATCTTGAATAAAGAACTATATATATGGCTTTTTCACTGTTGCTATGACAACCTAAGGGAATTTCTCTCGACCGAAGATGCTATTGGAATTTGTAACGTGGCTTATAAAAAGGGTTTCCGTGTTATATGAGAAAGTCATTCTGAGATTCCAACTTTTTAGGAGATTTTCCCTCAACGAGTAAACAGGATTCCGCGAAGCTTGGCAAAAGGCACTCTACAATCGCACCACTACAATCGAATGAGCCAAATAAGCTTTCCTTATTTTTTACCTTGTCGGTATGCAGCATCATAAATTTTTTTCAGAATTAGGAATACATAAAATATTTTTATAAATTTCAGCTAATTCTTCAACTAAATTCCATTAGTCTGTTGTTAATTTTTATAGCAAATTTGCTTAGTTTATCGAGCATATTGCATTGATAAATGGTTTTTTAAATGCGTTCATTTGAAAATAGTATTTAAATAACATGAATCTAAGGAAAAATATGCATATGTGTGCAGTAATTCAAATAGCATAATTTTCTAGTAAATTAAAGTAATATGAGATTTAGTATTCGCCTTTTTCTTCATTGTTGTTTTAATAAAAGTAATATAAATTAGTTCAGTTAATATAAGTCCTATTTCCTAATAGATTCATCTTATTTTCATGAAATATAGAAGTTAGGGAAATATTAATTGGAGAAAATTTTTAAAAGAATGTATCTCTAATGGATTACTTGTACTTCATTATTAAATCCTATGCTACATAGTTGTAATAAACCATCACATCTATAATAATTCTCAAATTATAATTAAGTAAGTATCACATAATAATTCCTGTACATCTTATATAATGAGTCCATGAAAGTACTTTTCTTTTGAAACAAAATAATAGTTTCATTCATATTTCGAAGCTTCATTGCATATTAAAATATAAATTTTATTTTATGTTTCCCTTAAATTTTCAAACTATACATAGTTGTGGCCATTTTGTAACCCCCTGCCCCTTCTCTAGATTATATTGATTTCAATTCAAATGTCACAATGACTTGAAATATAATAGAAGTGTAATGAAACTGTTTATTTTTGGATACAAACCCGTATTAGGAAAAAAAATGTTAAGTTTCGTTAATCTCAATAAACGCATCATTAACCTTTTACTAAAAACATATTACGTAATATCATTAATGTAATTTAGACTAAATATACAGAAAATACAAAAGTGATATTTTTCTAGTTTGAAAAAAATTTCAATTTCTTATTATTTTACTTAAGAAACTGAAGAAGATAAGTGATGAAAAAAGTTATGCTATCTGAATATATGTTATTATATCATATATTCAGATCAATAAGATTCATACTGGAATAGTTTTAGATACAGATTTTAATATTGCTAGTACAATTTTTTCTTATTCCAGTAAAAAAAAAGTCAGTTTTAGTCAGTAAAAGAAATATTAAATTAGCTAATATTGATTAAGCTTTTAACCATGACTCCAGGATAGGATTTATTGATGACGAATTCAAAATGGAAGCATTCGTTCTCCTCGATATATCCACTCAAGAATAGACTCGAGATGAACGCAGAATTCAGAACCGACTGAAAATACAACGGAGCTCATCTCCAGGGTTCATGATCGTTCTTCAATGGACCACTACAGAAACACCTGTCTCTGCTGCAAAGGCAACAAAAGCCGCAACACTTCTGACAGAACTTGGTGATGCAAATATCGTCATACCATATGTACAGAAACTTCGTGTTTGCCAAACGAGCGATATTTTTGACTCAGAGTACGTAACAACTGTATCATTCCGTATGATCGCGCGAACAACATATTTGTCCTCTTGAATGTTAATGGCACGAAATCGTCAAGACCCCTTAAGGTATTATGTATAACCCTCCAGGACCAATCTAACTGACAGTCATGGAATCATGATCAACGTGATCATTATTCCTGAACACAATAAACTTCAGTACCTGTAGTCCTAAATCCAACCTTGGTCAAATAACCAATTCGATTGGCTTAAGTCTCTTCTCCTTACACGACGTAACATAGTCTTTACTCATACAACCTATTTTCGAATGCTACTTACGAATACAAAATCCACTTGATAATCTTTCCTTTTATACAGACTATATATGGCGTTATTTGTACATGTTCTATACAAATGCGTTGGAATTCTAATGTCTTGCCTACCCCAATGATCATATCCCTTTCATGCAAATTATAATTTTTGTCCATCACGTTCCTAGTATTACAAAGAATGGCCAATAGAGTGTATATAAATTCTCCCGTGTTCGCATTTTTTTTTTCAACATTAACTAGGATAAAGTTAATATATCTCAAATTGTATAAATCGATCAATATATATTTTTAACAGTGTCAGAAAAAATGCAGTTCCCGATCAAAGAGATATTTAAATAAGATCTGCAAAAGATAGGCAGAGGGATGAGAATGCCAATAAACAGAAATTCAATTATTATTTTTACGAAAAGTAAATTTTTATTTTAATCATGCTGATACTAATTTAGGTATGAAACAATGTTAGTTAACTCTATATGATGAAGCGTATAATAATTTAAAATGGGAATGAGATATGAATTTATATAACTGAGTATTTGGGGAACATATTTATGAATTTAAATACAAGAGAAAAAAGTAAATTTAAAAAAAAGCTTTTTTTTGTAATTTTAATTTTTCTGCAACTTTTATTTTCCCAAAATAATTTTCGTTACATCTAATTGTCTTCAGTGCGTTATTTTTATAAGGAATTATATTATAAAATGATATCCATTAAAAGATTTGAAAATATATGTACATCAAATTAATTCTACATTTTATTAAAATAAAATACATAACACAACACAAATCTAATCATCTTTTAATCTTATGTTACTGTTGCTTTTTAAGTATTTCATAAACTGTAACAATTTAAAATGTAATTCTTAGCAAACTTAGTTAAATATTTAAAATTCTTATGAAAATGTATTTTTACTTCGATTTTGCTTCGAATACTTTCTAAAACATTCTACAATATCAATGCTTTATTGTAGCAAAGAGTAGATTGTAGATAATAAAAATATCAGGGTATAAAAGTATTAAATTAGAAAAAAAAATTGAGATTGAAAATTTGATTTCATCAATTATAGACATACAAAACTATAAAATCTTTCTTCGTGTTACATTTAATTCAATTCCAAACTCATATTTAGAAAGTCCGGAATTTTTCAAAAATAAAGTAACGTTCATCCATATTCTTTATAACTTTACAAAATTGCATGGTTTCCTATATTTTTTACTATCGGAAACCAATGAAGAGTTTTACGAGAATTGTATTTTAAAATAATATTAAATTATTCCTGAACTTATGCATAAATTTGGATTTTAATCAATTTTTCCGTTTGATATTCAACTGAAATTAATGTAATGATGCTGTTTTTGTATACATTTTAATTCATTATAATAATATATGTGTTTTTTTAGTTCCTTTAAATTTACGATTTACATACACTCATGGACAAAAAAATTAGCGAAACAAGAAGGAGTCGTCAAAATTAAACGAAATTTTACATACGTAATGACAACTTTGATATAAGTAAATGATTAGAAAATCAAAGAAAAAAGATCATTTATTTGAGAGAAAAAGTCAAAAGAAGGGAGGATTTAATACTCTGTTGAACCCCATGTAGCACGAATACACGATGCGACACAATCGGGCATTGAGGAATACAAGTTTTATATGATGTCTTGAGACATTTCGTTCCATATTTGCTGTAAACTTGCCTCTAGTTCGTTCAAACTCGTGGGATGTCCAACTATCTGTCCCAAATTATCCCAGATATGCTCGATTGGAGACAAATCTGGGGTTCGGGCAAGCCAAGGAAGGGTAGTAACAGCGCGGAGACAGTCTTGTGACACCCTTGCCTTGTGTGGACGAGCATTGTCTTGTTGAAAAATGGCTCCTGGGAGCCGTTGCATGAGTGGCAACACATGTGGTTCAGAATGTCATGCACATACCGCTGGGCTGTCATGGTGCCACGGATGAATACTAGGGGTAACCATGTATTGTAGGCAATGGCACCCGATACCATCACACCAGCTGTGGGAGCGGTGTGTCGCTGTAAAGCAAAGGCAGGATTGAGGCGTTCATCACGGGGTCTCCACACGCGAACACGATTTTCATCACTGCTGAGATTGAATCTGAATTCGTCGCTAAAGACGACCTGCTTCCATTCCGCTGCAGTCCAATTTCCTCGTGTGCGGCGCCACTCCAAACGGAGGCGTCGGTGGGTGAACTTCAAGGGCAGCACACGTAATGGGCGCCGCGATCCCAAATGTCCTTCAGCCAGGCGCCATCATATGGTTCGGGAAGACACAGGGGGCCCTAGTGAAGGTGCTACCTGTGCCTGGATGGTGGCCGATGAAGCAGTTGGCTGTACACGTGCATTTCTTATGATGTGGCGGTCTTCTCGACCACTGGTCTATCTGGGGCGTCCTAAGCATTTTCTTCGTGTGAATGACATCTCTCAGATCCACTGGTCCCAATACCTCTTCACAACACAATCAGAGCAGCCTAATTGACGTCTAGCTGACAACCTAGCTTCCATCATGGTAATGAATCTCCCCTTCTCAAACTGCGACAGCTGCTCATATTGTCTTAGGAAACGGCGTAATGGCATGTCTACCTGATATCTTCCTTTGTAAACGATTCAGCACATTCAAACAAGCTTTGGTTACCTGTTTTATACTCCACGGAGAGCAACGTTAAACGCTCTCTACCAGCTACACATAATGCGCAATCACACTGCATTTCTAATCATTTGCATATCTCCCCGACATGTACCTTCATGCCAAGTTTCTTTACGATCCCGCAATTAATTCTTGGTGAGCTAATTTTTTTTGTTAATGAGTGTACATTACAGTTTTTTTTATTGTTTTTCTTATTTATGACTATACTGTATGGATTTCTATGGTTGTAGAGTTATATTTCAATATTTAATATAATTATTTTCTTCGTTCAAATTTTTGATATTATACTTATAATATTATTTTTGTCTTAAATTTTGTTTCCTATTGATTTTACTAATGAGTTTTGTCTTCCGGCACAATTTCGTTCCAATATTTTACTCCTAAATATACGGTACTATTTGCATTACGATATACGTTACTTAAGAAATTTTTTTTAGCATTATTATATTCACGATAGTTTAAACTATTTGGAATTAAAATTTTATCAAATATATTGTTATCCTGATAACAATTTAAAAGCCAGGGACTGAATTTATATATATATAAAGTAACTGATTATATATATATTCAGAAGTAAGTCAGTTTTTGTTACGAATGTATTGGTACAGAAAAAAAGGCTAAAAAAAGAAAACTTAGGTACAGTGAAACATCCATGCAATTACGAGCATTATAAAAAGTTATCTTCGTTTCTTAAAAGATGAAAAAACAGAACCTTTTTCAGAACTACTTCTATACCAAAATAAAATGAAAGTGAGCTTAGTTTTTAAAAAAAGCCACGCTTTTACAATAAAAAAATTTTGAGCTAAAGAAGACATACGTTTGATTTTTTTTGTAAAATTAAACATTACTGCTAGGGATTTACCGATAAGTGAAATGTAAAGTAAAACGCTTTATTAGAATTTTTTATCCAATTTTTATTTATTATTATTATTTTATTTTTTTATTATTTTTTTCAAACACAGAGTAATTCAATAGCAATAAAAGCAAAGAAACTATTTAAATTCATTAAACTCAAAATGCATTCTTTTTTTTTCGGAAGATTTACTTCATCGTTATTTTGCCAACGCATTCTGCTTTGCAATTTTTAATTATTAATTTTAAAGAATAAGAAAAAAATGATTTCTTTCATTTTATTGCATATTTTTTATGATTGAGCATTTATTATTGGACTATACACACACAGATTTATATATATATACATATACGGAGAGAGAGAGAGAGATGAAATATATTTATAGTAATGTATTTTTAATTTTTAATAGTGTAGTTAATCTATATTTCACAAAAATTATAGAAACTAAATTTACTAAATAGTAAATTTACTTCAAAATGTATTTTAGAAGAAAAATGAACATATTTTTAATAACAAAAAAAGAAAAAAACAGAAAGATGTATCAACGCACCAAAAACAAAGAGAAAATAATAGAAAGAAAACAAGAAATAGATAAAAAAAAAATAAGTAAACCACAAAATAATTAAAAGTACTCATGATCATAAAAATTACAACACATGAAGGGCAATTTTAAATTTATTGAAATTTACTCCACAAGTGACCTGCGTGGATACAAATAAAAGAACAAATGTGCAACGTAAAAAAACAAGACTATAGATCAAATTTCATTATTTTGTTAAGTGCTTTTATATGAAGTGGCATTGATTGAAACAAATATTGAATCGGTTTCAAAAGAATAACAATCCATATTTTTTCTATCTGAGCCAAAATATCATTAGGTTGGACCAACAAAACATATTTAACCTGCTATTCTATCTTAAACTAAATTCAGTTAATTAGTTTGGTTTTATTAACGCCACACGAGGGCTATTGGCGATGGAGCTCGTAATTTTGAGCCTCGTTCAAGTGATGAGGATGACACCTGTGGTGGTATCCCCCTCTCCTAACTTCCCGACTACACCAACTGGAGGACTTTGGTTCATGACAGATTTAACGTGCATCAGCCCCGCTACATGGTTACTACCCGCTACATTAGTGGCATCATGGTTCGAACCCACGACTCAAAGGAACCCAAGCCACAAGGTTCTAAGCCACGACTCAAAAGAACCCACGCCACAAGATTCGAACCCATGCCGGCCGCGAGTCTGATACCTTAACCACTAGGCTACCGCGGTCACTAAATCAGATTCAGAATTTACAAATGTTATATTTCATTTTCATTTTTTTTTTCTTTTTCTCTACAGTTTCTAATGTTTCTCCTACCTTAGGCTATACATATTTATGATTTAAGTTTATCTTCTTGCTATTTTTTCTCGTAATTAGTCAAGTATTTGTTCTCGTTCATAAAAAATATTCATGTTTCTTTTACTTTTCTTTTGTTTTTACGTATCTTTTAATTTTTTATAGAATTATTAATAACATATATGTCTAGAGAGATAATTAATCATCCCTATTAATAAATTTCCATTCTTAAATTTCCATAGCAATTTAAGCTTAAATATGTATAAGAATATTTTATATAAATTTTCACTTAGAAATATCAAATAAGTTAATATGCCTTAAAATATTAAAAATATTAAACTTAATTATTACTTCTGATGAAGCTGATTATCCAATTTATTTTTAAAAGGAATTTTAAATTATTAAAACTATAAAATTTATTAATTGTAAATGTCTCTATTTCTGAGTAC
>BMAW01074338.1:123156-203443 GCA_019974015.1 Nephila pilipes
AGATATTTAATTTTTATACATAGAGAGAGAAGCATTTATTATTACGTCTATTATCTGAATTATTTTCATTTATGTTTCTTAATTTGTACAAAAATAAAATTTACAATAAAATAAATTATTTCATTATAATGTATTACGATGCTTTCCTATAAATTGAATTATGACTTGAATTACGTGTATCTGTAGCTTACATGTAATTAGACTCCAAAGTAAAATCTACTATGTAACTGAGATTAAATAAACGCGTCGTCTTAAAAGATTGTTTAAAAACACGTAAATTTAAATTGTAATTACACCCATTTATGATTAAACAGTTAAAAATGCATATTTATTTTGAAAATTATTTAAAATTATTTTACGTAATAAAAGCCAATTTTATTAAAATTCTAGATAAAGCTCTGTAATTCTAAAATCCAAAATATATTCCTTCAACAATCTTTATTCACTGTATCATTCCAATCTAAATTGAAGTAGGCACAAATGTCTTAAACCTATATTCTTAGCCTACATAATTTTACAAAAGACACAAAAGAATATGCCAACCCTTTTACCTAAGAATGAATGAGAGATTAGGGAACCATAGGTATTCGACCCCTAAATCAGAAAGGAGTGATTCTTTATCGTTTGACCGGGATCTAGATCCATCCCTGAACACATCCCGAGAGGGTCGTTTCACATTTGGAGTAAATATGAACCCGCAGCTTAGACTCCAATTCAGAATCAGCATGATGTTGATTCGCTTCGCATGATACTTTCTCGTTGCTGTAGCAACCACCTTGTGTTTCTGGGATAAAAGATTTATTTCTTAAGCCACCTATTTATATTTGAATTTATAGAGAGATTTATTGAGAACTGAATTTAATATATTATTCTGGATATGGACTTTTCAATGGATTTCTAAGTTTTAAGTTTGTAAATTGTAAAACTTCATTTAGAACATTTTTATGCTTATGGGGAGTTAAACTTATTTTAAAAATTAATGGTTCTAAAGAGAAAATGAAACTTTCTGAATTAGAAATATAAGTATATCGGTATATCAATGAGTCATTCAAGACAATATATTAATTTTTAACTTAGCCAAAATAATTAAGACTTTAATTGCTATTCTCATCATATTCTGAAACTTTATCATCATTATCTTTTCTTCTGCTTAATTTTTGTGTATTTCGTCTTTGTTAGTTGATTTTGATGCTAAATAGCCATATCTTGGATCAGTCACACAATTATGTTCCTTTTCATATAATATCCATTACAAGATGAAACCATAAGTTTTTCTAATCGATAACAAACTAATTTAGTTATTGATTTAAATTTTTGAAAAATTCGAGAGAGAATATTTATATAATCATTGTGATTTAAACCGTCGGACATATAGGCATTTTTTGAGTCTGTATAAAATATCTGTACTGCAAAATGTTTTAAAAGAATTGGTATTCCTTCAAATATATTTATACTCAAAATTGTCCTTCAACACATTTTCTGCTTAAAAATACATTTCGAGAGTTCCCAATCAGGGAAATTTTTCTCCCGTTCCATATATATATATATATATATATATATATATATATAAAAGAAATATCCAAATAAAAAAATCCATTAAAATAATCCAGTAAATAATTTACTAAAAAAGAATATTTCTATTACAGAAGAGATAAAAAGGAAGAATGTAAATGAAACATACCAAATATTCTATTGCACATTGTAATTACAAGGAAAATTAATTTTTATCATAACAATAAAAATTCCTGTTTAAAAGATTGAATAAAAATAGTAACTATTTTCATATGACCCGCATTAAAATATTGTAGTATTTAAATTTGCATGTAGAAAAAAGCATATTCATTCGCATAAAATATAAATAAAATTGTTGTAATTTGTTTGTTTTATGTGATAAGAAATGCACGTATGTAGATGTGTAATCTAAGCTCATGTCAAAATTATCTTTACATTAGTAAATTCACGTATTTTTCTCGGAAACTGTGAACTATAATTTTATGAATTTTCGAGTAGAATGATACATAATATTATAATACATAAGTGCGCAGGAAAATATGTAAATATGTTACATATGATGTAAAACTATAGCATAAAACATTAAAGATGGTAATAATCTGTGGAAGGAGTATTAGGGGGGGGGATTAACCCTCCAAAAAATTAAGGAATAAATATGGTATCTGATCACCTCTATGATATGCTACGGAACTTATATGTGCATATCACAACGTGATTTAATGTTGTAAATAATGTTACTAATCCCAGTTTGGATGGTTAATTTCCACTCCTCCAGCAATGCGATTTTCAAAGCATTTAGTTATATCTCTATGATAAGAGTACCTCCATAAAAATGCTTTTCCAAGCTAGCTCCGAAAATTCACTATCTTTTTCAGATTAAGAGATTTTGCTGTCTACTGTTTCACAATAGCTTGAATTTCAGGGAATTCGTTAACATGGTTTGTTCGACGTAAACAAGCGTTATAGTCCATAAATATAAAAAATGCAAGATCCTAGCTCACCTCTGAAATGTCTTACATAAGGTTTCGATACATCATTCTAGTGTACTTATCTGGAATCATCTGTTGGAAATAAGAGCGAAATAGCAGGGGAATACGTTTATATTTCCATATTCTCTATTGATACGTGGTGCCCCATGATCATCGAGCAATAATTATCAATTTTGGATGGCCCCTGTTATTTTCGTTGGATTTACTAATGAAATGTCCTCAGAGAGTATTAATTTAACATATTATCTCACAAGAAATGTAATCGGTACATATGGAAAGAACAGGCGAATTATTTTTCTTTTCGGTGATCCTTTATTTCTGTCGAAGACTTATATAAATGTGGTTCCTCACAAAGACTGGAGCACACTGCTCACAGAAACACGATTTCATCACAACATACCTAACACACAGAACATACGTAACAGAAAAAGGAAAACCCTAAAATTTAACTCTTAACTTAAAATCCATGACATGTTACAACCGAAAGAAGGTAGTTCAAGCACTGTTTGTTTTGGCACCATTCTAGCATCTGTCTCCTCTAAAAGATATGAATTATTGTTAAATGTTAAATGGATAATTACGATAGATTAAATTTAATAAGCCAATAATTGTACCAAATGTTAATCTTTTTATTTGAGTAATATCAAATAATTATTTTACTCTCTTTGATTGGAGCTTCCTCTCTCTGACTATACGGATCATTTGACCTCTTTACAATTGCTAATCTCAAAACAAATGTTTAAAGGTATTATTTAATCATAGATAAGGAACTTACGAATCGCTAAGCTATCACATCTGCCATCGAAACGCTCACAATCCATAATATTCGAAAGAACATTTCGTGTTCCTGACTCCTTCCAGGCATAAACACCTTTCGAATCAGATCTTAAGCAAAACCCTGACTCATCAATAAAGAGAACATGATCTCGTCGGTGTTAATTCCATTTCTGATGTGTTTTGTTCTAATTGCAGCTATTCTAATTTTTTGAGGAGGCAAGAAAACATAAACCCTTGTCTTTCTGGTATAAAAGCAATTTTTATTAAGGTTTCTGTATTCAATTTGTAGTGAATAAACAGTTCCAGTGGCAGCTACAAGCTCTAATCTTAACTGCCAACCAGTAGACTTTTTGTTACTATGGTTAATTATTGCAATTTGTCGATTTTAGAAGAAATTGTTATACGCTTACGAACTTGTTAATGTCACATAAAAACATTTCTAATATTTTGAAATTATTTCCATAGCGTAGAGATTGTTTGTCTTGAAATATTTCCACATTTCGTTGTCTTCTTGATTGTCTGCCTACTTGTAAACGCTCTCTTCTACTCTTTTTCGACTTTACCAATTCTTCTCAAAGATACTTCGGAGAAATAACAAACCATTTTGAATACTTTAGAAATGTTATATTCCAGAAATAAAACGTTATATTGCAAACATTCATTCAGATGTTCCCTTTGAGCAAAGCGTTTGAAGTAGAACTTCATTCAATGAGGATGACGTAACGACTTGATTTGCAAATCAGAAACTATTTGACCACTATTGATTCGATAAAGCTAGTTAGGCTTACCTTTTACACATTCCTTACAAAAAATGGATTATATCAATTAGGTATTCCAAAAAATATCATTATTTTTGGATATGAAAAAATAATTTTGGACATAAGGGTGTGTTAAAAGTACATTTTCTTCATAGATAGGCCACTAACTAATTATAAAATGTGCTACAGCATAACAATAAATAATAAATTAAGTTGACTGTATACGTTATGTCTGAGTAGGTTCACCATCAAAACGATGAACTCAATGATATATGAATATGAATATAGTGTAATATTGTAATGTAATTTAAAGCCTAATAGAAGTTTTGATTAAAATACAAATGATTTAAACTTTTCAAATCTATCTGGATATTCTAAAGTCATTAAATATATCTTATTTTCTATTAGATATTAAGTACAATTATATAATTAATTTCAAAACAAATTACATAATAAATAACTGAAATTTTTTTTTGTTCCTTTTATTTAGCAAAATTCGTTACGTTAACGAAAAAATTCAAATAAAATTATTACAGTTGATTTTGATTCTTAAATAAATATCCAAAAAGGAAAATTAAGAAATATGTCTGAACAAAAGAAATATTAATTGATATAATAATAAAATAACTTTTCAAAAATTCTGTGGCATTAAAATTTATGAAAAAATATTCAGTTTTACGTACACTAAAATAAAGTTTAAGAAAAATAACATTGCATTCTTAAAACTATTAATAAAAAAATTATATGAGATAAAATTAAAAAATTAATAAGATGCGGTAAATGCAGTAAGGGTAATGTTTAAAAAGAATTGGTAATCAGTGCAAATGTAGATGGAAATAACAGAATTATTTATTTTTATTCATCTTCAAATAGAGTAATGTCTTTTTTCTTTAAATTTCATTTGTATTTATTTATAATAATAGCATACAAAAGAACACATAAAAATTCAATTCTGCTAAGTCACGTGATGATATCAAAACCTCAAATTCCGGATACTCAAATTTAATATAAAATATGGTATTAAAATATACTCAAAAGGAATGAAACATGTAACACTGTTATTAAATATTACTTAGCACACTCAATAAAAAAAACATTTTTAAAAATTCCAACAATTCAAAATCATTAAGCAATCTTGAAATATCATAACGGGATTGTGATTCTTTGATAAGTTCACACTAAGAAGCAACATGAAGGCTATTGGAGAATGACCTAGTAATTTTGAGCTGTCAAATCATAAGGACGACGCTATAGTTGACACTTGCCTTTCCAAACCATGCCAACGAGAGAACTTAGGGCCTCGACCAGATTTAACATGAATCAGTCTAATAAACGAAGAGTGTTCGGAGACAAAACGGCTCTAACCTGTGATTTATCGAAAACAACATATTCCGCAAATCAGAGATCATAATCACTAGGCTACAGCGGCCATTAAAATGCCATAAAATAAATTAGAAAAATATTCAGAAATCCCTATTTGACTAAAAAAATACTAAATATAGTAAAAATACTAAAAATAGTATTAAAATATAGTACAGAAAAGTATGAAATCTAGATAGTATATATTTATTCATGGATGCCCATGAATAAAATTACATTAGGGATATTTACATAAAAAGGAATTTACAGTCCTTGTATGCATCTATGTTAAAACTGCACAGCAGTTGTAACAACATTACAGAACAAAAAATATTTTAAATAAATTATTACATAACAACAAACTAAAACTATTTTCAAATATATATTTCTTACCTTCCCCTTATGAGAAGAAAATAAAGTTTAATTGACTATATTGAAAAATTATTTTCTGCACAGACATATCTAAAAAATATTTTTTCTATAATACATTTTGTGTATAGTAAAAAATATACGAAAGTATTTACGTACTGTTCAGGGTATTGTTAGGGATAAGGTGATGGAAAATTCGAAGAGTACGAACCAAAATTGTATATTCATGCAAACTTTATTTGATTTGTAATAGATGGAATGAAAATATCAAACTATGCGAGAAAAATTCTAGGAAACCGCTTTATTCTACCGACATAAACAAGCTTTCTACGCTATCATATTTAGAATAAAGAACTTTGACTTTTGGAAGGAAAAACCTCTATTTATATTGATATACATATGTATAGCTTCTTCCTCGTTACTATGACAACCTACCAGAGTTTCTTAAGACCAAAGATGCTATCAGAGTTTGTAAGATAGTTTATGAAAAGGGTTTTCATGTTATAAGGTAAAGTCATTCTTAGATTCCAACTTTTCACGAGATTTTCCCACAAAAAAGAAACAGGATTTCGCTAAACCTGGCAAACAAAATGTACTGCTACAATCGAATAAGCCCTAAATAAGCTTTCAATTCGTTGTTCCTTATTGGTATGCAACCTCACGTTTTCATCTAAGAATTTCATTAAATATTCGAAAAATATTTCCTTAAATTATTTGGTTATAACATTCTTTTAATTTTTCTATTTAGAACTATTTTTTATTTCGTGAACATATTTCATAAAGAACTGGCTTTGTTATGCTAATCCCTTCAATTGAAATTTTCATTTAAATAAGGAAATTTTTATTCAAAATAACTCTTCAAAATTAATTCCGTCAGTATAATTGTTTTCTGAATTAAATTCATATAACATTAAATATGCTTTGGGCGTTTTCTTGTAAGAAAAGCAATGTTGGTTTATTTGATGAAATCTGAGCATCTTTTCAAAACAAAAATAATTTCATTTGTTGAAATGCAGTAATGTTAAAAACAATATTATCTCAAAATTTCCTTAAAAGAGAAAAAAAAATCACCTTTTGAGAATTTCGATATTAAAATCGTATTCAGGAAAGTTTTAATTGAAATATGGATCATTCTCTCGTTAAAAGGTATGCATCACATTTATAAAGATTTATTTTCAACACAAAATGTGTAAGGACAACAAATTTCTTCTGCAATAGAATTAACTATTTGCTTAGTTCTCCAATGAACACAGGGAGATAGCATACTCCTCTTCGAATGAAAACAGCAGCAGAATATTGTTATCAGATTGTACCTAAAGGATTTCTAAGAATTCAACCTCATTAATTTTAAAATCTAAATGAATACAAGCATGTACAGATTTGCACGAACATGTGTGTGCGTGTGCGTGTGTGCGTGTTACAAACTATTAAACCTTATTTAAATAATTTATTAGAACTAAAAAATAAAAATCTAAATTGTGTAAAAGCAAATGTTTCCTGTGTTCACTTGAAAACTAGAGTTTATCGCAAAAATCAGTACATTATCAAATTACCCCAAAAAAATTTATTTCTTCCCCTAGTTTAAAGAAAATAAAATATTCAAATGAAAATAAGCCACAAATTTACTTAAATATTCTTATACAGATAATATTAATTTAAAAGAAAAATAATCCATTGATTAAAAATTTACAACCAATGTAATAACCAACAACCTCATGCAGCATAGCAAAAATCAAGGGAAAAGAAATATAGCACTACAAAATTCGAAATAATGTATCTTAAAGCTGTTGCAGAATTTGGTGAGGGAAAAGTGTACTTAAAGTAGTTTTACAGAAAAAGCCTCTTCTTTAGTAATTACATTATCATTAAAGGTTTAGACTAAGAAAATGAAAAAAGGAAAAACAGAAAATAAACAAGAGAAAAATGAAAAAAGGAAGTGAATATAATTCAACCTCAGTACAGTAGAATTAAAAAGGTCTTTAAATTCAAAGTTATAAATAGCATGAGTAAATTTATTGTTAATATATTTTACTATATCAAAACTATATATATATATATATATTAGCGCCGATAATTATCTTTGAACGGAATCACTACTCGAATATAGATTAAATTTTGTGACTTACTTTTATTTATATTAATTATATTTTATTTACTCACTTACTTTGCTTTTACACAGTTTATAATTGCGTTTTAGGTTTTTGCTTGTGTTTTTGATAAGGTCTTTTTTATTTGTATGTTTTCTTCTCTATAGCTCATGTATTTAGGTTTATACCTTTTTTAAAAAGTTATTTACTGTTTGCGAAGGTTTCATCGTTAATACTTGTATTATCAGTGGCAGTATTAAATATATTTATTTCCATTTTATTCATTTTTAAAGATATTTCCATTTTCAATTTCTCCCTGTTGTCTATCAATGCCTCTTATTTTTTTTTCTAAATTACTTTTGTAATTTAAACTTATTTTTATTCAAATAGTTTGTTTCAAATTATCCAATATGTATATACCATATTAACCTGAATGTAACACAACACCAAATTATTTTATAAATCAATTTTCGAAAAAAAAGGTTGGGAATAAGAAAAGTTAGGAAAAAAATTAGTCAAATAAGAGAGCATTTATTTAAAAAAAATTCACAACACTCGTTACATTCATGGCAATAAAATTAAGTAACGTAATAACATACTAACGTAATAACGTACATAACGAAATAACATACTAATAAAAAGAGTACAGTTACATTCTCTCTCTCTCTCTCTCTCTCTCTCTCTATATATATATATATATATATATATATATATATATATATATATAATTACTTGATATTAAAATTAGGTTTTTTTTATTCCTTTAGGTATTGTTTAATGCATTATTCTTTCATGAATTTTAAAAATCTAATTAAATACATAAATGATGTATCAAAGAGCACAAATATTATTTTCGTATAGCATGACAAAGTAGTTAGGTTTCGAGTACTGTGTTCTCAGATATCGATCATTTCTAATGTTAAGGATTCTAGACAGAGTTTTAAAAATGGGCTTCATTTTGCATCTACCGCGTTCGGCTACTCGGTGTAATGTCTTCTTTTCCCGAGGAAACAATTTATTTCTTCTGCTTCCGCTCGCTTTCTGTACCTTAAATTCAATTTACTACCTTTCGACGTTGAGAAATTTTGTCAATTCATTTTAAAGTGATTGTTCCATCAGTAGTTTGTAGTCACGAAAACAAGATTAAGGCTTATGGGAAACTGGTAACATTTCAGCCCTAAGCAAAAGTACCTCGATTAAGATGGGAGGGGAAAATGTTTCCTACAAAGCATCAAGAATGCTTTTATACTAGTATAAAGTCCTGAAAAGGAGAGGAATCAGAATTACGTTCAAAGAAAATTAGAAATGGCAATACCTTAGCTGTATAATCA
This sequence comes from Nephila pilipes, assembly GCA_019974015.1. Classification (NCBI taxonomy): domain Eukaryota; kingdom Metazoa; phylum Arthropoda; class Arachnida; order Araneae; family Nephilidae; genus Nephila; species Nephila pilipes. The sequence goes on from BMAW01074338.1 coordinate 132,339, forward strand.
GTGTCTCAATAGCAGACTATAAGCAACATATTTGGACGAATAGTTTCTGAATTAGTATGAATGTAATGTAAATGTTTTGGAGAGAATTTTAAAGTAACTGAACTGAAAGGAAAATTGTAATGTTAAGTAGCATAAAAATGTTTCAACAATATAAATTATTTATATATTATAACATAAGATAGAATTTTATTTGGGTAGAATATAACCTTCGTAAGAAGTGTATATTTCATTTCAATACAAAGAACAAAAATTTTAAACGTAAACTAGAAAATACATGTCAATATTGCCTCCGATAGATGAAAATAGTTATATTGCTTCAGATAGCCAATTTGAATACCAAAATGAATTTATGGAAAACTTTTATCGTTTTTCATAGAAAAATAGAAGATGATTTCTTGCTCAAATTCTTATGCATCAAATTGTATATCACAACTTTATGTTTTGGTAAGATAAAGATAAATTGTAAGCAATAAAATCTACATTTTTCTACAATACGATCTTATTATAGGAATGTTAAAACGTATCATTACTAGAGAAAAATTAAATTAGAATAGTTTTAAAATTTTCTTAATGATATATTTTGAATATTTATAAAATTTAAAAAGTAATTTTGATAGATTTACTAACGTATTATTTAAAAAATTTAAAGATTAATTTGATTTCTTAATTAAGACATTAAAAAAGTAAAAGTAATTATTAAATTAAAATTTAGGGTTAATTTATTTAAGAACCCTTTAATTTATTTACAGTTAAGAAAAATTCTTACATAAATATAAGAGCCGGTATCTTAAAGTTTTAATTATAAAAAAGGATTAATCAAGATATGTGGACAAAATTTATTATACATATTAACTGTTCCTTATGTACATAATTTTACTAATTATACTTATTAATGTTAATTTGTTTGGCTTCAGGAACCCATATATTGAAGAAAAATCCGCAGTATAGGGAATTTTAAATTCAGTCTTCCAATTTCTGCATTAACGACCTTCGTAAGGTCAAGAAACATTGGAAGCAATGCATGACTTTGGATGGTGACTATGTAGTGAAATCTTAAAAGTGATAAATACAAATTATTTTTCCAACTCGATTATTTTTAGTAAAAATTTAGATTTTACGATACCCGGGGTAATATTTCATGTTTGACAATACTGAGGGTTTCTTCAAAAACCAAACAAATCAACATTACTTGCTGCAATCATATTTCAATGAGAAGTTAATTAATAAATCAATGAATTATACTGATGTATTCTCCACAAAAATATATAAACTACTTTTATGCCAATAATTACACATTTTTTAATGATACATATTTTTGAAAAAGCCAAGAATTATTTAAAATAATATGTAAAACCGATTTATAATAAATTAATTACATATTTTTATTTTATTTTAATAGTTGAAAATATTTTAAGTACATTTTCAGAGGGAAATTAGCTTCGTATTTCTATTTATCATCATTTTCTTTTTAATTCATGATGCACATAATAAAAAAAAGAAAACAAATTTACAAAAATATTTTTTGAAATATAGATACTGAGGGAAATGTTCTAGATGTCAGACAAAACATTCTAGTCAACATTAAATATTTGAAATGCTTTATCTGAATATTATAGTGGTCAAAAAATATTAAAATAATTAGTATATTTTGTACAAATTTGAATAGCAATTATTATCTCATATATGCGCTTGTTTAAATATTTTTTGCTGATTTTATTTTTTTTATCTCTATTGTGAAAATATTTAGCATCTGATAATGTATGTTCTTCAGTTAACATTAAAAATAAGCGCAAACTAATAATTATTCTACTGTACATTTTACTTTTACAATTGAATAAGAACTTGTCCTGTTATGTATATCATTAGTTTAAAATAGCGTATTAGTGAAAAATTTGCACTCCTTGTACATGTGCTTCCTTCAAGTAACTGAAGACATATTTTAAAGAATATAAAGCTTTATAATTGCCTTCAATGCTTTTATTACGAGGTGAAAAATGTTTTTTCTAATTTTACAGAAATGAAACATAAAATCTAAAAGTAATCAAATTCTAATAAATTATTCAATATATTCACTTCTTATAGTTTTTATTTTTACACGAAATTATTAGCAAAGTTTCAGCAACTTCCTAGGACAATTCACTACACATTAGATTTTTATTTCAAGCTAAATATCTCTTGAAATTGTTACTTAAATTTTAAGTACTGAAACAAAAAGCGGGAGTATTTTATAGAGAATATGAATTTAAGCAGAAAAAAATAAATTCTTTAATAATGTTTTTTTTATCTAACAAAGTTTAAATTTTTTTACCTTTATTTTTCAAATGCATTGAATGTTCTTTTTTTCCCTCTCTTTTCCCTTTACTTACATGTATATTTTTCACATTATTCTATTTGGTATAAAAAGTTTTAAAATATATTTTAGCAAACAGCTTACTCAATTTTTCAACCAATGTAAGCAATGAAATTCAAAAGTTTCTTAATAAATATTTTTGATACGCGCATTAACACTTACTCGCGCTTATTTACACAAATTAAAAGCGTAGTCTTTACAACTATAATAAAGCAACAATGTATAGTTCTGCATTTCTAAATTAATTTACTGCGGAAATTCCTAGAAGGAAAACATACTCATTTGGTTAAAATTTCCTGTATGAACTATAAATTGCAATGGTATGAATATCTGCAACCCAACTTCCTTACTATTAAGTTTTAATGAAACTAACGCGTTCACCCCCACTTCTGCTTCAATCCCAGTACGTTAACAATAGTTTCATCCCTTATAATGATCATCCTCAACTTTGTATTAAGGATGTCGAATCTACCCTCCCTTGCCTTTTGATTCCCCCCAAGGTATTCTATGGGGGAAGAGCTGTTGTCCAATGTGATTTCAGATTCTTATTATGGCACTCCAAGACGACGGCTATTCATATTTCATCAGCATAAAATTAATCGAGGAAATTCACACAACAGCAGTGGTCTCATTAGCCAGTCATTCTTGGGAAGAAAATTTTAAAAGCGTTTCACATAACCCCCTCTCCCTACATTACTTCGTCATCCGGTTTTGGGATGGGAAATGGAAGGAAGACAAAAGGATTATTCAGTTAGGAATATTTGTCACGGTTTCGACTCGCTTGATAGCGTGTCTTTGGTGGAACGCCCACCTCTATACTCTGCGATATGCAAATCTGGAAGTGATAAGGCTGCTAGAAAGGTGATTAAGGCTCGTAGTGATCACTACTCTTTTAATAAAATAAGCGAAAGGGGGCTGAAGAGACAAAGGTAGCATTTTGGGAGACACCTATTATTGCTCGCTTGCAACAAAGGTTTCGCTGAAGACTGCGTCGGCCACTGATGTTTCATTATAGTGTTGAGGTGGATACTGGGTGTTAAACAACATGTTTGGAAGTTAGGTAAACAAAAGGTTAAGTATGGCTTGAAATATATGAAGAATATTAAAATATTATGGAATTTGTTCTTTTCTTTAGGAACGGAATATTTTATCTTACATTGGGCTTTTCACTGTTTTGAAAGGCAAAACGTGTGTTGTTTTATAATATTCTGAAAGGAAAGACTGAAATAAAGGATGCAATTATTATGGATAAATTAAGCTTACAACACATAATTACTTCAAAAAATTACTTTCACATTTGTAAAACTATTCTTATTCTATGAATGAAATATCGTTCATCCTAATTAATTGATAAGATTAATTTTTAAAGTCAAATTATTAGTGTTTATTGTGATGATGTACAATAAATGATTAGTCCAGCAATAACTTTATTATGTGGATAGTGACACCTTCACTGGGGAATTTATATCTATTTGGTCTCTAATTCTTTTTACAAAACATTTCTACTATTCTTTAGAATGAGAAATTGATTATTCTTTTCTCAGAAAATAAAATTTTTGAAAGAAATAAAAAGAAACTGTGAAAAATTGGTCAGTGAAAAGTCTGCATGATTTGATATTAACTGTCAATGGTAGAAGCGAGGAAATTTCTCCATATTTAACAATTTTACATAATAATAATTATTTTAAGAAACTTACATCTTGGAGTAAATAGTCATATAATTTATAATAGTCTCTTTTAAGAACATGGAAGTTGGAAAAAAAATCTTTTCAACAGAATTTTAAGAATTGTCCGAAAACATACCCTATAACCTTGTAAATTAATAAATCAAAGAAATAAGATTTGTTTCTCATACTTTCACTAAAACTTTAAATAAAAAGTCTTGTTTCAAAAGATATGGTAATGATAAGAGTCCTGTCTTTCTCCACCAATGTCTTTTAAGGCAGAGTAAGATTAAACAATAGTTATATAATGATGAAAGTTTTTACAGTTGATTGAGCAAGAATCTGTAATTTCTTTTTAAGTTAATACAATAATAATAAATTTATTTTCAAACAGATATTGAGAAAAAAATAAAGTAACTCTTGTGTGTTAAATTTTTTAAGTTTCTGTTTTACATAAATAATAATAAATTCTTCATTGAGTTTTATGATGGTAATTAAATATATAGAATAAAACACTTTCTCAAAATAGTGAAAGGTATATGAATTGGAAATAAAAAAATTTACCATTGAGACAAAAATTAAATTTGAAATCAATCCCAAAAAAAGAGCTTAGTAATTCCCAATTCGTTTCAATTATACTCTAGAAAGTTTTAAATCAAATGCAAACAAAAACATTTCCGACTTCGAACTTTCCACACAAATTTAAAAAACAAATCCTTCTGTAAACAATGACAAATGTCTCCATTTTCACTCAGAGGACCCAAAGTGTTAAGGGAGCGAGAGGGAGAAAAAAAAAGGAGCGAGAGAAAATTGCAATTTATTTCCTCGCCTGCACAGCTGACGGTATCTGGAACCCACACAAAGCAAAGAGGGAAAAAAGCGAATCTCATGCATCTCTATCGAAGAGAAATTCGTGACGAAGAGTTCTAGTGACAAATCATTTCTGACTGATCACTTCTTGCTTTTCACGGGGCAAGATTAGCTTGACATTAAGTGACCTTTCCCTGTATTGATTTTGCTCTTCTCTCATGGTCAGAGCCAGTTGTTGCTTTTTCCGCCGTTTGCTTTCTCTACGTGCATTTTGGTTTATTTTCGCTTGCTCCTTTATCAGAACGCTCCTACCGATTCCACCCCAGCCCACCCGTTCTCTCTAAGCATGTATTAAGGACATCTGTTTGTGATGAAGGTCAAGATGTAGATTGAAGAGTCTTCAAAGATATTGCTCGGCTGTTGTGATGAAGGACCGGACTAATATGGATACACGGTTGATTAGAAATGATATGCTAGATCTTATATTTATTATCAGTGACTGCAATCTTAAGCCAAAGAAATTGGTATGAATGCATAGAAAGTATGAGGATAACTACATAACAAGCAAAACGTGATTTCAAATGGAGGTGGTGTCAGAATGAACTAAATAAATACTGAAGTTCTAAAATGATTCAACTATGACAGAAGAATTTATTTATTTTGAATTTAAGAATAAATAAAAATTACTAAACTGCTTTCAAAATTTATATTAATTATTTCATAAATGAGCTCATTAATCTATTCATATGTAAGCTCATTCTGTTAACTTATCAATGACTTCTCACAACAGCAGCTTACGTCTCATATATGAATTACTTTAGGACATCTTGGCTTTTCACTGCTGAAATAACTTGCTTAATTTGAGAGTTTATACCAGTTAGACATTCTCATAAGACCCACAAAGAACTAAATAATTCTTTTTTATTGACTTATGTTAAAAACTCTCCGATTTTATAAGGCTTATAGCAAAAAGTATTCGTCGTCTGGAAGTCAATATAAGAATAATAATTAACTTAACAGAAGTAAAATTATCAAATATAAGTTACAAATGAAAACTCACCCAAAGTTAGAAAATTGCTTCCAGTTTAAGTTCGACGCATTCAAATTTTCATTCTCACCATTTATAGTGATGTTTGCTGATATTTTCACAATAGCTAAAAATGCGCAATCCAAGATTTCAATCTCTTCTGTTCCTAACATCAATAATATTAATATATCATTTTGACTTCACCTTAAAATGTTATACTTTAAAGCAGTATCCGGAGTTAACTTTCGATCTCTGTATATTTGTATAAACAACTTCCGGAAATGAACTTTGTCTTCCTGGAAGAGAAAAAATTAAATCATACTAAAAGAATCGTCCAAAAATAAATAGCACACCTTAACAAAGTAACGTTATTGCACATCTATGTTATTTTAAAAAATAATCACCAAAGTTATTCTAATTTCAAAAATACATAGTTTAAGTTTCTAACATATTAAACTATGATTATGCAAAATGCGATTGCTACTCACAATTTATTTCAGTATTTTCTTAATTAGATATATAAATCAAGCAGGTTATCAATCCTATATTTAGTTTTTATATAATTTATAAATACAGAATTCAAGACTTTCTTACATCTCGTTATGCTATAAGTTTCCGATATTATTCAACAGCAATTCAAACAGGAAGTCATAGACATTTTGATATTATTTCAATACTTTTGATTACAGGATTTAGATCTAATTTTTGAAAAAATGCCTATATTTAAATACTAAAAATTGATAAGTCACGTGATAAAATATATTTAACGTAAAAATATTATTGACCAACAAAAATTCAAATTTTGTTCTTCAGAAAAACAGTTTGATACCATACATACAGAACATTTTACGAAAAAGTTACATTTTTCAAAAAATATTATCAAGTATAATAAAATCACTCATAAATGGGAAAAATTATATAAAACGGATCAAAAGTCATCAAGAGTCATAAAGCAACATTTTGGACTTATTTAAATTGTTTATAATCTTTTCTTCGAATTTTTTTTTATTAATAGATAAATAATTTCCGTAATAGAAGAGGAAAACATTTCATGTGATACAGATGTCATATAGCAGACATCGTATAGAACAATTAAGTTTTTTTTTAATATAAACAAAATGTTAATACATTTGTTAATACAAGATAATTTTCGTCACTACCAAATGAGTTAGCATTGTCCATTTTAAGCAAAAGCAGTATTCCAGTTTAATTCTCTAAGATTTATAGGCATACCATTATTACGTATGACTACAGCATTTTAGTTATCGATACCCTTAATTTGCTTTTTCTTTCAGTTTCAAAATATCTATCTCAACCAATAAAACTTCACCTCCATATAAAGATGATGTCACAGATTTAAGAAGTCAAATTTTTTTTCTTCTGCAGAATGGATCGCAAGGATGAAGGAAAAGTCTACTTGAGCATTAACTAGTGAATATATATATATGTATATATATATATATGTGTGTGTGTGTGTGTGTGTGTGTGTGTGCGTGTGTGCGTGCGTGCGTGCGTGCGTGTGCGTGTGGAGTGTATATATATATATATATATATATATATATATATAATGCATTCTTTTGACTGAAATTTACTTCTCATCATAATTTCTTCAAATAACACAATTCTGTTAAAATTTTTCTCTGAAAATAAATTTAGATTAGTTTTCATAAATATTGAAAATTCTGTTAAGTAAATTAAATAAAGTTATATGGTTTTATATTTTCTGGGTATATTTACCATAGTGAAGATGTTGAATTAATTTCTAGAAACTATTATTCACTAAAAGAATTACTAAAACATATGTCAAAATTATTTTGCGGTGTTTTAAATTGTCAATGCATGTGAAGAAATAGTTTTACACTCTACAGAAATTAACTATATTATTTTTCTATAAATGCTTAAGAACACATTTCTAAATGTAGCTATTTTATTAGGAAATTACTAAGTATAATGTATAAACATCAAATTCAATTTAAAGTTTCATAAAAATGGAGATTTTTCTCTTAAATGAAAAAACAAATAAATTATGCCATGCTGCAGAATGAAATTATTCTGATATTTATAAATGAGTTGCTAAGTATTCTTCCAAAAATAATTGTTTTTCTCACAACTCCATAATTAAAAGCAGATGAAATTTTCATTACAATTATTCAGCGTAAATTTCGTTGCTCATGTGATTTTAGAATCCTTAACTCTTAAGACTGATTTTAATCAGCTATATTAGTACTGAATTAATCTGTTTACGAGAGAATGTAATTAAACAACTGAAAAGTTCTCAACTTTGAATTAATTAATTCAGATCTTTACACAGAAAATTAATTTTTATTTCTGTAACATAAAGAAAATATCTTAATTTTTCGAGCATGCCTTCTTAACGATAGTGAAAAAAAACAGGAAAATTCTGCTTCAACAATCATTAAATAATTTAAATGCATAAATCTTTCCCTAATTTCGGACATAATTTGTCATAAAATGAGCAATGATTAAAACTCTCTCTTAAACTTAAAATTAATTACAAATTCCTCTTATCAGTTGAGTACAATCATGGTGAGTTATGTTTAATATACTAAGTAACACGTTTATCCTTAGAGACAATATTATCATTTTGTCCATTCTATTAGGCTATACAATTTTATTTCTCAATATAACTTTCTCGATAAACTTATTGCCATATAAAACTTCACGCAGTATATTACTGTTATTTTTCCTTTATTTCGTTGTCTAATAAGCATGATTACGTTCTAAAATTCTTTGATTAAAATTAACAAATATGAGAAGAATTCCTTGCAATTAAGATTATATTGACATCGTATTTATTTTCCCCTTTTTTAAGTAAATTAAAGCTCATAAAATTTAAATTTTTATTCTTTGTAACGTAGCTCATTGAATATATTACTTAACTTTCATCAATAGCATTGATTACATCAGATTCCTTTCTAAAATCATTTGCAATCGAAAACATCAATACAATATTGTTTCCATTCAATCTGAAAATTATAACGTTTTAAATTCTGCTTTAGGATATTTTTATTCTTTTAAAGGTTTATTTTTTTAAGAAATACCTTATAAATTATTTAGAAAACTATTCGTTGTTTTTAATTCCTTATTCTTCACTTCCTGAGACAAACAAGAAAGAAAACACATAAACACAAACTTCTTTAAGTTTAAAAAAAAAATATTGCTTACTTTAGGAGATTTATCAACAAAACATGGTGGCTTCACCTGCTTAATAAGCTTACTTATTTCTCTTCAGAAAAAAGTTTTCTTCGTCTCATCTTTTTTTCAAAGAAACACAGTGCAAAAAAAGTAACTGTATGCAAAAACTGTATCCATATGAAGTTTCAAACTGTGGAGAGAGACAGGCCTTTTTTTTTATTTATAAGATTTCAAGTGTTTACCAAAATAAGTTTTTTTAAGGAACCGGATCTCCACATTTCTGCTCTAGTGAACGTCACCAGTGAGAAACTGCCACTCTTGGACGAACGCAATTGCTCAGATTCTGAAAATTCCAATTTCCATGTCTCCATTGAACTGGGAAGCAGGAAATTAGGCTCTCTGTCTCCCACAACTCCCCTCTTCTAGGAGATGTACAGATATTTGGAAAGAGGATCCCCACAAACGGAAAAAGCTGTCACAGAAAGCAGCAGTAGAAGAAGAAGGAAGGGAAAAAGTGAAAAAAAAATACGTGACGTTTTGCACGCCTCAATTATTTCGCTCCTGAACCCCTGAAAAGTTTCTTCTCCTTTATTCTTCGTCTACCGGGCCCCTCTTATGTATATTTTTTCCTTCCTGCTATTCGTCTTTCTCCCCTTATCTTCTCTGAAGTTCCGTGCTGTTTTTGCTTTGTTTGCCTTCTGATGCTCCCTTCCCCTTGCAATAACACTGCGAGAAAATCGTTTCTTCTCTCCATCTGCAAGTCTAAATAGGAAGACAGACCACGTTTTCTCTGGTTATCCGCTATTATTTCTTTCCGTCCAATAAATGAGGCGCTATAATTATTTCCTTTCCAAGAAGATCTGTGTCATTTGATAAACTCCAGAGAGGTACGGAAGCTTTTTAAGCACCAGACTTTTGGCACAAGAACCAAACCCGAAGTGACAGTCGGAGTTTATTTATTTCAGCGGCGCTGAAACCCTGGTTAACATTTCATTTTAGAAGTGAAGCGAAACAAAGAGTTAGGATGTCGCGCCATAAATAATACTTAACAATAAATGTATTGTAATAAAGAGCAAATGGTTTCTTTTTCTTTTCCTTTTTCTTGTTCCAAATAGCCATGGATTGTTTTTTCTTTGTAAGATTCATTGTTGTGTCTTAAAGTAAAATAATTAACTAAATGTGTGTACACTAGATTAAGTGTAAATACTAATAGAGTTATGTTTCTTCAAATAAAGTCTATATTGACAAAAATTTTAAATGAATTATAACTTAGCTAACAAACATAAAAATGCCCATTTTAATTTTAAAAATTTCCCAAACGAGTTTCTCTAGTAACCATTGAATGTTTTTTTTTTCTTGAGACTCATTGCTGCAGTATTAAAGTAAAATGAATAACTAACTGATCCAGACTAAATGTAATTATACTAATGCATTTTATTTCAATACAGTTTTACCAATCAGAATTCTTAAATTAATCATAAGGTAGCTTACTAACATAAAGATGCACATTAACAGTCGAATATTAACCAAATGTAATTTCACTTCCTTTCCACTTCCGCATATGGCCTCTAATACATCTTATATGCACCTTTTTTACTTATTTTAAAAAAGTGTATCATTGTCCCTGTTTTAATGTATGTATATAACAGGTGGACTGTATCTCATACACACAGCCAGGTAATCTAGATGCAAACACCATGAAGGAAACATCCAAACTACGTAAAATTTTTCACGTTTGTAACATTTCAACGCAGACCCTCGTCATATGCACATATAGAGCCACCAACAACAACTACATAATGGGAGAGAATAATGATGTTTTGAAGTACTGAAATTACTATTGATTTTCGTTAGCAGCTTTGGTAGGTCTTCAAATGTACGTACAATACATGAGTCATTCGAGCACGTTTCTGAATTACACCGAAAAAGAATTATTGCTTGTAGAAAAGGCAAATTATCTAATGGAGAAGTCGGTAATCGTCCAAACCGTAACAAAGCAATAGTGATGTGAATCTGTATCAATGTGTTCAGAAGGAACTATTGACCAAAAGTACCGATAGCACCTGCCTCGTTGTACCATTACATATCCTAACAGGCATATTATGCGCATATGAGTAGAAGACTGCTATGCTACATCAGGGGAACTATGTCACGTCAAATGCAATCTGTTACATAACAATTGGTGTATATGGACGTATATGCTATTCCACACGAATAGCATATACGTCCATATGGCATCCATTACTTCGATTACCTTTGTTTCAAAATTATTGAACGGCGTACATTAACAACCGAATGGCGTAACATTATTTTTACAGATGAATCACTCTTCTGCTTGAAACGCCATGATAGTCTGATTAAAATCTGGAGACATCGTGGAGAATAGTTTGCTTAACATATCCATCTCTATACTGGTTATGCACCAGATATTATGATTTGAGGTAGTATTGGATTTCATGCCCCCCCCCTCATTACGCAATGCTGGTGCAATGACCATCAAGCGATCTGTCTCTGAAATTTTGGAGCTTATTGTTTTTCAAAACTTTCAGTGCTTACCTTCGGTCACATATCACCAGGATAATACATTAGTACACACAGCATGCAATGTTTAGCACTTTTTGTCCATAGATTACATTGCTTCTTTGGTCTGCCTGTTCTCCTGATCACTTATCTAACACGTCACACATATGATTGGCGAATGACTGGCCCACATATGCCATCCATTGTTAGACCAGATCAACTTCGGCAACGTGCGGAAGCACCATCAACTGTCATACCCCGACAAGACATCCTAATCTTCATTCATTCAATAACGTGGTATGTAGTTGTGGTTATTTCCAGTAGTAGAGGCAACATCTCCAATACTGATTTTATCGTCTTCCTCACGTCGAAGACGGCTATATTTTCAGTAATTTCTTCTTTGTACTGGGTGATATTTTTCTAATAAATTTAGACTTGATAGCACTTGTCCTTCTTAGTGTTGTTTTTGAACAGTAAGCCGTGAATTTGAAGTTTACATTGTTATATATCAATAAATATAATTTTAAAAAAGGATTTTTTATTTAATTATGTTCTTTGTCTCTTCTTTAGCTTAAAATTATATTTTTGACATTTCTTTAAAAATATTTTAACAGCTTTCATATAAATGCAAAAGAACTTTACTAGAAATTTCAAAAAAGTTAGATTAAAGAGTTTTTTTTAGACTTGAAGTGCAAGGTTGATAATTAATGATAGCAGAGATTTACTTAAATTTGTTTGCGTCGAAAACTAAGCTAAGTTTCAAAAAAAAAATTGTTTAATGTACAGTCTATTCGGTTTCCTTACATATCGAAAACCCATACACATATAAATATTTTTTTTAATTTAAAAGCATCATTTACTGATTTTTTCTTCCTATAAAGTTTCAGACATGTCTTGAAAACAAAGGAAAAAGAAAATCAGAACCTGAATAACAAGTATTTTTAATGAATGAAGACAGTTTTAAAGAATATATATCATAAATAAATTTTCACCTTACAGAATAATTTTTAAAAATCAAAATATAACATCAAATGTTTTAATAAAAAAAAAATTTCAATAAAGGCAAAACGTTTTACGCATAAATTCAAAACTATTACGAGAAAAGCTATTACGAGAGTTGATTTTTAAAAATATTAGAATTTTGCTTAAAATATATTATTTAAGGTGAAATTTTATTCTCTTTTTAAAAAAATAACCTTTCTTTTAAACATTTTTTCCCTTCAACAGGCACATATTTAACAATAGTACGTACAATTTAGAAATAATGAATTTCAGACATTTTTTTTTATTTTACAATGTGCTCGAAAAACATCTTTAATCAATGGAAAAAAAATTGCCATTTAAAAACATTCATGTAAATAAAGCTTTCAAACACAAGCTAAAGCAATACGTAGTGAATACACAGGGTACATTTTTTTTTTTTACTTTGGATTATATCACAATTATCGGGGTCTAAAAATGACTAAACACCAGCAAAAACTTTTCTGAAGAATCTAATAAGTTTTTATTAACGTCGCACGAGAAGCAACACGAAGGACCTCGTAATTTTGAACCATGGTCAAGTGACGAGGATGACACCTGAGCTGTCACCCCCCTCTCCTAACATCCACGCCAACTGGAGGACTTTGGGCCCCGAACGGATTTAACGTGCATCAGCCCCTGCTACGCTTCGGGTCTTTGGTGGCCAAGGATCGAACCCGCGACTGAACGAGAACCGCCAGCCGCTAGTCCACGACCTTGACCACTAGTCTACCGCGGCCCGAAGAATCTAGAAAAGAATGTTAACAAAGAAATAAGACAATACTTTTTAACAGCAAATAAATATCTATTGATAAATTTTAAATACTTAAGATTTCCAAATTTAGATTCAATGTTTGTTTCATTTTTATATAAAATGTATTCATATATAGTATATTCTTGGTAACTTATACTGATTCTCATATTATATTCAGCAATTTATAGTAGATTGTACACATTTTATTTTTAAAATTTAAATTTATTTGCATTCTTTTTAAGACCAATGCACTATATAATTATAACGATTATTAAAAAAGGAGTTAGAAACAGTATTTAACATCTTCTGAAATTCGTAATAAATTAATTATATATCATTTTGGAAGTTAAAGGGATATATCAAATTACCATATGATATTTCTATATATAAAATTCCCTAAAAAGGATTATAATCCCAATAATATTATTCCCCGTAAAATGCTCTTTTCTCTCTATTTTCTACAGAGTACAGAATCTCAATTGTTCGTTATATTCATGAATCGTGTTTTTATTTTAAGATCCTATGAAACGGAAGCGTATTTTTCAGAACCAACACAGTATAATGGTAATTAATATACATACATGTTAGAAATTTGTCGTTTCTTGTTAAACTTGATAGTTTGAGATAACAAGAAAATTAATCGATATATCCTCTTGAAAAATTGGACTATGCCTATATATATATATATATATATATATATATATATATATATAAATAAAAATGTATTTTATATATATAGAAGAAAAGATTACTTATATATATATATATATATATATATAGGATTACTTTGATCAATAATCAATTATATTTTAAAAAGTATACTGAAACAAAAAAAAACTTTTCTTGCTTTCAAATTATATGGAATACGCAATATTGAAAAAATACGTTTCTTAACGTATTCCTCCATATATTACCTTAATTTAAATATAATAGGTAATTAAAGAAATTATTGGAAATCTAGTCAATTTTCGAAGAATATTGAAACAGTAGTGAAGTTCAACTTTTCATTCTCGTACCTTTGAGATTTCTTAATTTAGTTTCCTTCTTATTTTGTTTTGTATACAAATTATTTTGGTATTCAAGTGAATTGTTATTATTTTGTACTTTTTAAACTATTATTTTAGTTTCTTTTAAAATACTTTCATTTTATTCAATCTTCGCAAAAACTAAACAGGTTCAATGTCTGTTGGGCTTTTACGTCATTTTCTGATATTTTCACTTGATATAGAATAAAATTTGATGTGGCTTAATTGTTTTTACTACTTTTCTTAAATGTTTTTACTAAACGAATGTTTGTCATTTGTTGCTATTTAATTTCAATTTCAATAATTGCTTATATTTTTATAATTTATGGTTAGTTGTAATAGTTGCGATGCATGTAATAAATGGAATATTTATTGGACTAAATGTCACATTTAGAAGAGGTTGCTACAATTCTTTTTTGGCTTGAAAGTGTTTAGTTGTTTATTTCTTATTTTTATTTAGTTGTTTATTTCTTATCTTTATTTAGTTGTTTATTTCTTATTTTTATTTAGTTGTTTATTTCTTATTTTTATTTAGTTGTTTATTTATTCGGTTTTTTTATTCTATTTTTTACTAAAAAAATTTATCATAGATTCGACAAAAAAAAACTTAAAATTTGCATTTTAATCACACTAAATAAAGTTTCATTAAAAGCTTTTTATCTCCCACTAACACCAGGTATTTCAAATGGTTTTAAGTCAAAGAAAAGAAAAATTAGTAAGAAACAAAGCAATTCATAGTTTTCGTATCTTGATTAAATGAAATACTTCATTCATTATCGAACTGCAATTTTTCACAGGTAGGAAGACGAAGAAACGTAATTCATTTTGGGATTCCAATCGTATCAGATTTGAGCAAATTTATTTCACTTTGTTAAAATAATAGGATTGCCGTTTCTAATAGAATTAAAATTTTATTAATATTAACATTTTATTATTTGTTCCTTTAATTAATTTAAGGTCAATTATTTGACCATCTTAAGTTCATTGACGATTTGACTTATACTAATTTTTAGCAAATACGTTGATCAAAATGTAGGAAGTTGTATTTTTACATTTTCCTAAAGAATGGTTTTGTGATTCATAAAATTACGTAGCTCATTTGAAATACATAGTAATTAAAATATACATATTCGTTTTCACACACTAAACATATCTAATATAATAAGCTTCCTTATTCTTCATTAATATATTGATAATTGCAGTATATGGTTCTGCTTAATGTTCATAAAATTCCATATTACATTTCAGAGTGATAAAAAAAACAAGTCTTGAAAAAGGAGGGTCTGAGAATAAAGAGCAACGGAACAAAAAAACTGTTTATTTTATTTTACAAATATGTCACTTTTTCCCTTCTTGTTTTAAAATTCTTATTTGATCAGTATGTTCATTGAATTTTGATAAGAAAACAGTAAATTTATTATAAAATTAATTCATTTTCCCTCTTATCGAACAAAAATATTCATTACAAGTTTTCTATTAAGTCTATTTTTCCACTACAAAACATTTAAATCTAGTGAACTTTACTTTTTAGAACATTGTTTCACCTTATAAACTCTCAAATATTTTTTCTTGTTGTTTTTATTGATTGAGCTATCAGTTTTCTTCATCAGTTAATTACTTCAGCAATGCATAATACAATACAATTAGTTAAATGATTCGAGTGCTAGCATAATTTTTATGCATTTTATAGCACAATTTTTTTTATAAAACCGGTTTAAGTTAGGACAATTATGAGTTTCGATCAAAGAAAAAAGAAAAAGATATTGGGAATTCCATAAAATTCAAGTACATTGTTGTTTGTATTTGAACAAAATATTATTAAAGTTTTTTAATGTAGAGTGATTTACACAACATAGAAATTTGCAAAATACAGTTATATCTACTGAAAAACGTGAAACGTACCTAAAATTATTCTTATTAGTATAATTATTTAATACTAAAAGTTATTTCGTTTAAATATATTTTTTTACTCTTCTTTCAACTAAAACAATCATTAGCGAATATTTTCTTTTGGCGGATATGTCAAGGAGATAAATAAGACATGAAAATTTCAAAGTTATTTTATTAGGTGTTTAAATGTAAAAATGATACTACTTAGGAGAATAACTCTGATATGAACGTTTGTTTTCTACCATTAAAGAAAAACGTTTATTTTTAGTTGCTTCTTTCCCTTTGAAAAACCATTCCAAACATGTATTTGTCTGTCATTTTATTGACAAGTGATAATTGCTGTTAGTAAGCTGAAGGTTATCATTCTTCCTCAGTGGGGCCATGAAAGGCCACGGTAGCCTAACGGTGAAAGTCTGGTGCTGTTTTCGTCAAGTCGTGTATTCGAGCCCAGATCCACTAAATACCTACCATATAGCGGGGCTGATGCACGTTAAATCTGGTCTAGATCCCAAGTACTTGGAGGGGTGTTGAAGTTAAGAGAAGAGGTACCAGCCAATTGTCACTGCCAGAGACTTATATTACGAGGTCCGTCATCAATTGCCCTCTTGATGCTTTTCAGTGTAACGTTAATAAAATATCACAGACCACGGGTCATGATCATTATCGTGTCAAGTATTATGAATCCATTTTAATCAAAATATTAAGGTAAAGGTATCCCAATTTCTTATAAAACCTGTGTGAGAATCTATTTTATCCTATTTTTTTCTCTATGCTATTTTCATTGTTCAATGGAAGGATGAGAATTGGAGCATTACTAGTTTATTGTGCGATGATAGTTTGTTTAATATTTTTACATGCTAACATAACACTTGGAATGCCTTCGAGTAACGCAGTTTGAGAACCACTTCACCGAAAAAAATTTTGATGCATGATACTTTTATTTCTGAAGAAATAAGAAAACATAATTTTGATCATGTCAACAGTCACAAAGGATGCAAAAAATAAATTATCTTGTGCTTGAAGTTCATAGTTAAACAGTTTAGGAAAATAATAAAGGGCATGCATAATATATTTGATATAATATTCTAATCTTCCTCTTTTATATTTGAAAGGTATATTTTCTAAATAGTATTAACTATTTCCTGCAGCTTAGCTAAATTTGAAGTCCCGATTACCTGCTCTCCAGTAATACTTCTATGAGGAAATTTTAATAATTGCGTGATTTTTGCATTTCACATTTCTTAACTCTTAGGAGTCGAATGAAAAACTTCATTGCATTTTATTTTTCCTGGAACTATTAACAATTTTGTCTATCTGAGAAGGAAATTGTGAAAAAAAATTGCCTTTTTGGATGACTGTATTAGATACAAAGAAGTGTTAAAAGTCATGGGAAAACAATATGCAAATAACCCAGATGATAATAACATCCCGTAAGAAATATATAAATAGGCAGTGTATTGTTATTTTGTGCTTATGAATGCTTTTATTTGTTCTTAACTGACTCATGTGAACGTTTACTTATGTAACTATGATAGCACGACGAGAATTAACAGGCTTTGATCACGTAATGCTAGTTGAAGCAAGACGTATAGGGCATGCAATTTCGAAATCGTTAAGGATATTAACATCCACAGGATGGAAAATCGTTAAGGATATTCTCGATCCACAATGCCAAGACTAACCCAAAAATATATAATTTCAGATATTACCTCTTACCATGAATCACACAGTGGCCTACTGTGTTTCTAATAAGCGAGTCGTGCAAAGTCTGCTTAGAATAGTCAGTATTACCAAACCATAAAAAAAACACTGTCTCTAATAACAGAAACAGTTAAGGTGGAAATAATACAGGTATGTCAGTGAGGACAGTGCTGCTAAATTTGGTGTTGATGAGATATGGTAGCAAAAGATGGTCTCGAATGTTTTTACTAACAACACTTCATAGGCTCTAGCATCTCTGCTGAGCTCGTGCACTTATCAGTTGGACACTCGACGATTGGAAAAATGTTGCTTAGTCAAATGAGACAGGATTGATAAGAGCTATTGATAGGTTTCGAATGTGGCACAGACCCCACGAGGCCATGGACCTAAAATGTCAACAACACATTGTGAAGACTAATGGCTGCTTTGTAATGATGTCGGGGATTTTAAATGGTATTGTCTAGATCCTCAGGTCAAACTGAGCATGTCTTTGATTATGTTCTACTACTAAGAAACTACTTGCAGCCATTTATAGACTTCATGTACCCAAACAACATTCAAACTTTCCAGGATGTCAGTGTTCTATGTCATTGGATCAAATTCATTCACAATTAGCTTAAAGAATATTCTGGACAATTTCTACTCATCATTTGGTTTCCCTGATAACCAGAAAAGAAGATCAACTAACATATATTAGACGTATTAAAAAGGTTAGTTCGCGAACAAATTCCTACATCGGTACCACTTTTGTAATTATGAGTGACCGAGTTGTTCCATTTCGCCGGGCAAAAGGACGTCCAACTCTATATTAAGATCTATCCCATGAATTTTTACATTTCACTTTATTACAATTAAACTAATTCTTAATAACCTTAATTAGCAATATTTCACTGTTTTGAAAAATATCGTTATTATGATATTGCTAAATTATTGTCAGTAGGAAACTAACTAGTTAAACTTCGTTTTAAAAACTGGTCTAAATATTTCATTATTATATATTACAGTTAAAAACATTTCTAATACTTCTTATATCAAAAAATATAACAATGAAACAATTTTAAGTTCCTTACTTTTCGGGAAAGTCGAAAGGCTAAAATTTCAGAAATTCCAGAAAATTAAATCAGGTATAGTAGCTACAAAAATTAAGTCATAAACACTGTTTTTAAAATGTTTTTAATAACTTGCTTTTCTATATTAATAATAACTTTTGTTGAAATTAAAGTGTATTTTGACTTATGCTTTTGTTCACAAAATTAACAAAAAATAAACAGATTAAATATTTTTGCAATTTTCCTTATTATATTCCTGGTTAATTTTCCCATCTTAAAGTATTTTTTAATTTATATCAAACACTCTAAAATTATGTTATCTTTTTCTTACCTAATTCTTGATTTTGATTAAAACTTACAATAATATAAGAAATATCGAGAAAATTTTTAAGCATCAGATGCTGAAAGCAAAATATAATATTTAATTATTTTGTAATAAATATGTAATTCTTTTGTAATCTTTTAATCATATTATGTAATCTTTCCCCCTCAAACCTAGAATTATTTTTCTTTCTATTTATAAACCTTTATATATTCCTGAAAAGTAATTAATTATAAGGTTTCAATAAATATACGTTAACTTTTGTTTTGTTTCTGAAGAAATAAAATATCTCAAAAGATGGTTTAGTATTTAAAATCCCATGTACACCAGATACATGATGCAGACACAACAAGTAACAAGATGTATATATCATTACAGCTTAAAACTCTAAGTAAACCATTTATGAACCCAAAATATCGCCATCAAACCCCATTCTTTTCAGTAGCCTTTATCTTTAACAAAAAATAAGTTAAACGAAATCACCAGCTTATGTGAATTCCAAACGTCTAAGCCTTAAGTATCGTTGTCGTTTCCCGAGAGTTGATCTGAAAAATTCATCAACGATATGAGTAAATATACGGCAGCAGATCCGGACGGATTCTCTAAGCCCCGCAGCAGTAAATAAAGCTCTCGCCATTTATAATAAAATAATCGGAATCAGATCTAAGCTTTCTAATCGAGGACACTCATTGAAGGACCAAATAACACAATAAAACTTAATGACTCTTTGGATGAGCTGAAGAGTCTTTTTTTGGTCGTAAACCTTCATCCATACAAAGTAACCAAAAGAACGAAAATATCGAAGAGGAAAAAAAAATATTTTCTAGCTTCTTGTTCTTTCATTTGTGTATTTCCTGCTTCTCCCCGCGGCTTCTAAAAAGAATGGAGGCAGAGTGAGCGTTATTGGAGGAACTCTTAGTCTAGCTAGATAATGTTTTTAGATTATCTTCGACCATTACGGGACGCCGAAGTGGGCTTTTTCGTTGACCCTCTGTTTTTATTGCTCGTCTACGGGCAGAAAGTAACTTTGCGACGGGACTGCATTTAGATTTATTTTGCGCTTAGACAATTCTGTACTTGCCAAGACTAGTCGGCGACAAATTAAAAAGACTTATAAATTTTACAATATAAATAAAGAAGAAAAGAAGAAAAAAAATTAACTAGAGAAACTAGATGATTATTGTACTAGCATTTTTGCAAGTATAAAAGACTATAGCAATTCTATCAAGGAAAAGCCAGTCATGACTGTTATAGTCACTATTAATTATATAGTTATGATTGTTAAATATTTTTGACAACGTGCTTTAAATACACGAGATCATTTTTCGAATCCATTTTAATCTGCAGTTACAAGTTTAAAAACTAATTACAAATTATCAGTTTTATATGTAGGAAATATATGTTTGTACACAATTATAATATAAAATTATAACAATTCGCCGAAAAGCACACAAGTACTAATATTTTCAAATATATGTTATTGTAAAATGTGGAATAAAATTTATAAATTTATGGTATATATTTTAATGAAAGTCAAATATATATAAGGAATTATTTACAGAAATAATTTTCTAGTTCATGATCCAATGATTTTTTAACATTAATGCAAAGAATTTTCAGCAATTCTATGGAAATGAGTTGAACAGTCCAAGTAATCCATTTTAAAATATGGAAGTTTCTCTGTTCAATTTTTATGTAAATAAATCTTTTGCCCATAAAATTTCACTACAAGAAAACAAGAGCCTTTTCACTTCAATCATATTTTATTGTACTACACGAGATTACATGAGATTTGATTGCAAAGCCATAAATCACTCGCTTCTGAATTTATCTTGCGGAAAATATATTTTTGGCTTATCCTTTTGACAAAAGAAAAACTTTATTTTTATCGAAGCTCTGCAATAAATCTGAATGCAAACTTTAAGTTTTTGGATCTTTTCAGCAAACACATTATCTTCCATTTTTTGATGGAATATGATAAAGTTTTGCATTATTATTTAAATATTTAAATTTAGGTACTTATAAAATAAAATAACATATTTTAAGAAACAAATATAATATAACTGTATTCTTGTTTAAATTAATTTTTATTAAATATGTTGATTGATTCTTGAATAAATTATTTTAACGAACTTTAAGTTACAAAACTTGACGATAGTCATTACAAGTTAATATTCAAAGAAACTAAAAATATCCTAAATTAATTAATATTTCTGAGTAGAAACACCTTAAAAACAGCAATATTTACAAAATTGTTTTTATTACATAAAGACAAATCAGAGCAAACTAATAATTAAAATGAATGTGTGTGTATGTGTGTGCGTGTGTATGTGTGTGCGTATGTATAATTGTGCGTGTGTGCAATTGTGTGTGTGTAAAATAATTATGCAATACAAAAATACAATAAATTAAATATTGGAAAAAAGAAAAATAAGAAACTTAGAAGAAAAATCACAAAGTTCAAAATTATTATATCAGAAATATCAGTTTTTGCATCGCTAAGGTAGTTTTCTTAAGCTTTTACCTCATTTAAACAAAAAATTTAATTTACAGTATTTATTTTCGCGCTAATTAAAATAAGATGTAAATTAATATAATCGATAATATGCCACATTTTATTAAAAACTTTCTATTGACTTTTCTCCAATGGTTTAGAAAATCTATTACATAGATATCTCAGAAAAATTTCCCTTTCATTTCAAATTCTGATTAACTGTCATGAAAAGGCCTCGAAAACGTGGTAATCTTTGTCACCAGAATTGTTTCTTGCCACCAGAGTTGTTTTCTTTTGGCGTTCAGAGTTGTTGTTTTTTGAGCCCTGATGCCTCTAAAGAACCATCATGTAGCAAGGCTGAAGCATGTTAAATATGTAAAGGTTGTAAATCCTCCAATTGACCTGGTATAAAAATTAGGAAATGGAGGTTCTAGTACAGTTATTAATCAGAATTACGAGTTCCGTCACCAATAACCCTCGTGTTGCTTCTAAATGCGTCGTTAATAAACAGCAATTAATCAATCAAGCTGTCATGAAATATGGAAAGTCTTATTTCTCTTCTTATGTAATAAGCAAAAAATATTAGTAGTATTTTATGAAATAATTTCAGTTATAAGTTATCACTCATAATTTTTCATACATCTCCAATCACATAAATGCATTAAATTGTTCTCTTATTCAAGAATGAATCAAAAACATAGAAAAATCTAAATTTTATAATACATACATACACACACACAAACACACAGATATATATATATATATATATATGAGTAAATCTGTCTTCAAAATCTATTTTGTAAAAACACCTTCTTCTCAAAAGAGTATATTTTTATTTAAAGTGTTTTTATAAATAGTTGTTCCTCTTTTTGATAAAAAACTGAATTTTAATTTATCAGTTACTTTAAAAATCCTCTTTTTAAAAATATCTCATGAAGTCTTGAAATAGATAAATTGCCTCTGTTTCATTAAAAGGGAAAAAATTGTTTCAAAGTCTCCATACTTTCTCTTCTGTAATATCTTCTTTGCGTAAATATCAACTCTTGTACGCTGAAATCCTTCCTAATACAATACACTTGTACAATTTTACTATTATATGTCATCTTAATGATTTCGTTTCGTCTAGAGATGCACTTTGCTTTTATAGAGAAATGTATTTAAAATAACAGAACACTAATTTAGTACTTTTTTAATTTTATATATATATAAGTACATTTAATCTTTCATAATAAAGATTTAATTTTAAGGTACTCATTGCTTTATATTATACGTTTGATTCAAAGATACTGATTTCAATTAATTATGAAGGAATACATATTATCAATCTCAAGAGGTTATTACAATTAAGTGGGTTTTAAAATAAAATAAATCAATTTTATTAAAACGTAATTTTTAATCCTCCGACATTTCTCTCTAGAATTTTCCAAAGTAATGCCTCATGGTCCAATGATTAATCACCTTTAAAGGATATTAGTACCAAACAGATAAATACAGATGAAGTCTATGGAACATAAGCGGGAATAATTTTTTTTTATTTTTCTAATTTCCAAATTATGTTTCTAAATTTTTCTGAGAGACTCTTTCTGGAGCTTTCCAGTATTCATATAAAATCTAAACACTATTATTTTGAATCTTTCTAGCTTTAAAAAATAAAATACAATTTAAAATCAGTTGTGAAATAAAGAGTTTGATCTCATGTTCAAACTTAAGTCTCGTGAAATTCTAACAATAAAAAAGTACAAATTAATTCAAAACTGGACTTTTCACATCACTTATTTTTTTCAACTTGGTTTAAAATAGTTAATGTTTAATTTATTCTTATTTAGGATGTATAAAAAGTATAGTATTAAACGAAGAAAGTAACTTAAATTCTTTACATTTCTTAAGTTTAGAATAACATGGTTAATTTATATTTACTTTACATTTTTGAAGGAAAAACTTGCTTACATAATACATAAAATATTGTCATATCCAATTCTGAATAATTTTGTACTTTCTGCTTCAAAATGTATTTTTAAGAACAGTAGAGAAGTATGATAACCAAACATGCATGTAAAAAAATTAATTAATCTAAATTTTTTAGCGAATATCAAGCAACAAAGATTTTCTGGAATAAACGTCTATTTGAAAACAAATCTCCCAGAGACTTTTCAACCAATATTTATTTTAATCAACTTCTCCTAAAGTCAACAAACAATTCATTTCAATAAAATGTACACCATAAGCATTAGGTAACCATCCGATGCTTTTAAAAATGATTAATTTCGTTTCAAATCAAAGTCTTGGTACAGCGTGTCCATAAAATTCAACCAAAATTAATTACGTTCTGCCAAACTTTTAACTCGCATCTCAGTTTCAGTTATGCATTCCATTTCACAGAATGTCCTTTCATAGCTCTCTACATAAAGTTAATCAATTATTTCGTACGTCATCTTAATCCATTATTCCGAAAATCTACACTCGGGTCACGGTCAATTTCCCTCTCTACCATTCCCGCCTATTGTTTAAAGTAATGAATTCCTACAAGCTGTGCGTGGAATACCTTACCATTATATCGAAACCGCACGAAACCGATGCAGTCAAGCGAGACGGATGGCTGGATGGTTTACATTAATAATTACAAAGACAAATTGTCCGTAATAGTCGGTTTGGCGACAGGTTCCTCTAAAATGGTACGGCCAATATTAACGTCCCGTAGATGATCCACACAATGAGCAATGTTCCTGGACTAATAGAACATTGTGGGTCTTGGTCAACGAAAGGCTATTATCAAGTCATCAACGAGTGGCCATTTTAATTATGTTTATCGGATGAGCTTGCCTTGATCGATGTGCCGCATCTGAGTATAAGCAGGGAATCTATATTCAAGAGAGAATTAATAAATAATAACACCTTGCACCCATTATTAAAGGAAATTGTATGCATTATCCATTGTATTCCACAGACGTCATTTGGCAATCGTAATGTTGAAACAAAACAACGAAAACGAAGAAACAGATGCATATTTGTAATGTTTTGCATAATTTGAAGACTAAAATCATGCGTATGCACAGTGAGGCCCTTACTGTTATGAAATATTACCCTTACGTAAACTATTCAGAATTAAATGTCACTATAAATGTTAGTAAAACATCGGTTGGCGTCTCTTCGATTAGCGCTGATTCGATATAACGTCGCCATTTTGTTTTGCAAAATTTCACTTTATATTTTTTTTTCTTTAGTCATGATTATTAATTTTTCCATAAGTTAATTTATTGCATAATTCCATTAACCCTTTGAAAAGACTAATTTTGGAAGAAATATTAATGGTGTATATATGTAATGTAATTTCGTAATACTACTGAGCATGTGTAAATTAGAATATTTGATAAACATTGCTTGTATATGTACAATGTGCGTACATTATATGCCGAGTATGCATAATTGCATGAGTTTACCTCGAAAATTAAATTAAACGAAGCACTAGTAGCTTTATACGATTTAGCCTTGTGAGGTACAGCAGAGAATAAATTAACAAAAAAATCTCACAAATTTGAAAACTCCTAATTCTCATTTTAAGAAAAGAAGAATGAGAACTATTCATTACAAAAGTGAAATTTACATTTTTATGCCCATGTTTATATGTTATATAACAAATATTATACATTATGCAAATTTATATATATAAAGGAATTTAAGTAAAACTTTCAATTTTTGTTTTTGTATTTTCATTTCCCAGTTTAGAATACGTTAAAAGTATTCTATTTAACTGTCTGCCATCTAGAAACACAATAAAAATTAAGAAACGCTTCACTATAATTTAAGCATTGGATATAATTGGTGAATTTTTTAATTTTACTGAGGATATCATTTAAAATTTCGAAATGTATAGACTATAATTAATAATAGTTTTTAATACATTTAGAAAGTAACATAATTTATACTTCCTAAATTAACATATATTTAAAGTATGGCATGCAGTAATGATATGACACCAAACGTTTTTTAAAATTTTGATGCATAATAATTGAAACTGAATACACTTTTAGCAATGTGAACTATTCATTTTGGCATTCTATATTAATATTAAAATAATAAATGAAAATACATTTACTGAATTTCTACTTTAAGAATATCATACAGTTTAAATGTAAATGGTAAGTGGGATGTGCTCCAGAAAACGGTTTATCGTCAGCATGTATAAAAGGGATTTTTTTTTATTAATAATACAGTTCTTATAGCTTTCAAAAGTATATTTATACATCTGCATATGTCACACATTATTATGATATATCGATATATTTTACGAAACTATGTTTAATTACAGATGTAGAATTTATCATAGATATAACAAAAATTATTATTAAATGTGCTTTGAAATCTATAAAATTAAACTGATTAATTAAATTGACTTTCCAATACTATTTTAGCAATAAATTTTAATTTCACAGTTATTTCTCAGGGATAATGTTAATTCTTATATATTTTAACATAAATTAGATGTTTTTTCATAAATATCTAATTTATTTACATTTTCCAAAAAAGAAAAACATTTTTTTTTAATTTAGGCATCAATATAGTTGTAATGAAGTTTTATTTCTTAAACGTAACTAAAATTATTGTTTTAATAATAATTATTAAATTCATTTCCATGTTGTTGTTTTTTTTATTTCACTTGCAGATTTTTTAAGATAATAATAAGAACAATCATGCATTACCTCAAAGTATATTTTTGTGTTTCAAAAAATATTTAATTCGCTTTTAAAAGAAATTAAAAAATAAACCATCTATGTATTTAAAACATAAACGTAATATAATTTTTGACAGTTTTTATATATTTCGTATCCATAAGGAGTTTAGCAAAATAAGCAATTAAATACAAGCACTAATATTTCAGTTGTTTTTAAGTATTATTAACCGTGTTAGTTTTCAAGAAATCTATTTTTTAAATCTAATCTGCTTTATTTTTTATTTTAAATATGATTTATAAAATCGTAGAAAGAAAAAAGAAAAAAAAGGGTAAAGCATCTAACAAGTAAATAAACTTACTAAAAAATTGTTCAATAGAATATTTTAAGCTTATAAATATACTGTTATTTACGATATCTAATAAAAAAAATTAAAAATAGACAAACATGTATTAATAAGAAAAAAATATTTTGTATTCTAATTTATATTTCATTAAATTTGAAAAAGAATCTTAATAATGTGTAAAATTTCACTGGTATTTTGTACATGGTTTAAAAAGAATATAAAATTAATCTTTCTTTCTCTATGAATTAAAATTTTCTCTTACCGAATTAAAATTAATCTTCTTTAAGAATCATTTTAAATAATCGTAATTTAAATGTATAAATAAATAGAAGTTTAACAGTGTTTCAATAAGATTTAAAGTTTAAAGTATATAAATTTCATGATTTTATGATACTGTTAAAAATATTTTTCTATTAATTTTGAATAAGAGGGAAACTAAACGTAAGCCCAAGGATCAATTTAATATTTCAGTGCTGTAACCATTAATGTAATTTATAAGCCAAAATTTGTCTAATATTCTTTTATGTTAATTCATATATTATTAATTCCTTTAAGAATTTTTTTTTTTCAAATAATTTATAAATGCTTTTAATTTATCTACATATCAAGTTAAAGTCATTGATTATTAGCTAAATAAACAGTAAGTGATCTAATAATAATTTGGTTTGATCTGTTATCTTTACTTTGACAATAAAATACAGTATTATATCTAATGAATTATATATTTCTTCTAAATAATACTTACTTTTGTATTATTCTAAAAATCTGGGATTCTATAAAATAATTTCATATGCTTAATAAACAAACTAGATTTTTAATTTAAATAGTAAATGCGATTAAATCTCAAATTAATGTGAACTTGTAGAAAAATTATATTTTTTCGAACCTTTAAACAATTAGATTTCCGTACATTTTAAAAGTTTGTTTTGATTCGATACAAATCTGATATTATAAAAAACACAATAATATTGGAGATGAATAATTCCATTCTAAGCGGAATTTTTAAATATTACAAGTCTTTATTTGAATAAAGTTTAAGAAGTAAAATATATATCAAAAATTTTAATATAATGCTTAACGTAATATTGAGGGAGGGGGAAAGGTGAAAAATGTATTTATTAATGTTAAGAGTTAAGAAAGAAATTCAATCAAGTAGTATGCTAAATTTTTTAATTTAATGCATTTAAATTTAAGATAAGAAATACAAAACACCTTACTATAACTGCATTGGGTATAAGGTATTAAAATAATTTCAAATTATTTAATGTATAAGGAAATAAAATTATTAAGAAATCAGCTATTGAAAGGAGCCTTGAAACAATACATAAGAAAATTAAGGTTTCTGATATTTAATAAAATGTTTTCGAAATTTCTCATCATATACATAATCTTAGAACAGGCAGCTAATATTATTTAAATGATGCCATATATAATTACTTTCGTAGAGCAATTCACCAATACAAATCAGCATTTTAATAGTACGATACTACCATATAGTTATTTCATAATTTTTGTTTGTTTTATTAAATCCATTCGTTAGTTTTAAACAATTTCCGCTGAAAAATACGAAATTAAAGTATATTTATTTGACTTAAGGAACATGAAACATATTTCACTTTGTAAACATTTTATATAATTAAGGATAGCTTTCAACTGCATTAAATAACAAGATTAACAAGAAATTTAAATTCTCGTAAGATAAAGAACATTTAATTTTTAAGTTTTTAAAATTAAACCATTTTAGCAATAATTAAATCCTCTATTATATTTCGAAATAAACAAGTCTTCAAAGTCATATCTATAAATATAGTATATATATCTTAAGCTTATATACAATTACTTAAAATATAGTTTTAATAATAGTAGTCTTATAAAACCAATTATAATAGTTCATAAAATATTTTGTAAGATTTTTCTAATTTTAGCAATATAAGTATTGAAAACCTTTGACAATTTTAATTTTAATAGATATTTAATGAAATGTGTAAGTTAAAAAAATTAAAGGAAATTTTACTTTTTCATAGTATTATCTATATTCTTCTATTAGACTTTAATTCTAATATTTCTATATCACTATTACTAACATTAATAAAACAACTGTTACTAGTCATTTTAACATAAATGGTTTTTTTATCCAAATTATTACTTAGTTATTTAGGACCCTATCAATACCACAGATAATAAACTTAAATCTTAAATTTTTAGAACATTTTAGATCTTTAAGCTTAGGGTTCTCTTTTTTCTTAAAATTGAAGTATTCAATATCTTCATTAATGAAATTACCATTATCTAAATTCACAGTTTTTCTTTATATGTGTGTGTGCGTGCGTGCGTGCGTACGTACGTACGTGCGTGTGCGTGTGTGTGAGCGTGAGCGTCTGTGTGTGAAAGAGAGATTCAAGAGAGTACCTTTAATCACTATCTCTATCAAATATCGAGAGAGAGAGAGAGAGAGAGAGATTTATTGAAACATAATTTTAATTTTATCTGTTTTTAGAAGAATGAGTACTCTAGATTTTTGTTCTGTTTTATTTGTTTCTATTCTATTTATTATTCTGTTGAAGAAAAATGAAGCTCCCGTTTATTTATAATAATTTTTACGACCAAAAGAAATTTCTAATGCAAAATTCATAAATTTTTTGTCTAGAAACGTTTTTTACTAAGGTTTTTCTTCAAATACAAAAAAGTTCGCTTAACTTTTTTGAATTTTTATGTATTCAGCTACTACATAGTCGTAACAAACATGTTTTCTATAAATGCGGTAATTTTCCACTTTGATGTATATAGTTAAATTCAAAGTATAATTTTTCTATATTTTATGTCTTATTTCATAGTTGTTTTCCATACAGCTCAAAAATATCTATCACTTATTTTAATATCTTGCAGTGATAGTTAGCTATATATAATTAAAAATAGTACATATATAAGTGTGTATTTAAACATAGATAATATGACGTCAAATACAAAATCCTTTTATTATAGATTCTTAATATTTTACAGTATTTACTACATAAGGTAACGCATTATTATGATAGTTGTACATATTTTATCGTCAATCTATTTTTTTTCTTTCTTTCTTAGTAATTAAAAAAATTTAAAGGAATTCGTAACTCTTTTGAAATAATTAGTAAGGCTTCAATTTAGATTTAACTAAGTCTTATATAGAGAAAATATAGAGTTGTTCCATATTATAGTAAATGCTAAAAATAGAAAATAAAAATCTTTAAGGGATACTCAGCAAATCAAAATGTAAATTCAAATTTAAGATTGAATTGAAAGGTTAAGCTAATTTTCTACTATACCATTCTTCCTTCATTACTTTACTGGGTAAATATATGGATTTCTAACTATTGAATATATTTTCTGATTATTAAACAATACAAAGTATTCATTTATAAAACTTTACGCACTTTTAATTTGAAATTTAGTTTTTTAACAGAAAAATAACAAGAAACGCGTATGTTATTTAACTTCCAATTTAACTCACTTTTACATTTTAATATGAAAATTCATTCTAATAGTCATACATTACAATTAAGGTATTTATATAACTATATTGCTGTTCAATTAGCTCAGATTATATATTTTGCCTTCAAAAAAAAGTAATGCAGCCCCAACTAAAGTTCATTTTGTAATTCAAGGT
Source organism: Nephila pilipes (assembly GCA_019974015.1). Taxonomy (NCBI): domain Eukaryota; kingdom Metazoa; phylum Arthropoda; class Arachnida; order Araneae; family Nephilidae; genus Nephila; species Nephila pilipes. Next base: position 162,777 of record BMAW01074338.1, read on the forward strand.
TTATATAAATATAAGAATCAGTCAAGAACTATGAGAGACATGACCTTTCTCTTGAATGTAAAATATGTATTGAAATCAATCAGGTTTTAAAAAGAGTTTTGAAATGTTCCGCTGCTTTAGTAAATGATCCGTTATGTGTTACAAAACTTGTTTTCGATGATGACTGGATTTTAATGTTATTAAATGGACAAAGATATATTTTAGTCTTATTTATTATGATAGCTTAGTGCTTTCGTTTTCTTTTGAAAATGTAATTTATTTTCATGGAGGGTTGGACTTGATGGAGGAGGCGAATTTTTCACATGATAAATGCCCAGTTCTTCTCCTCATTTGTAATAATAAATTTCATCCGGTTCCTTGTATGATTTTACCCAGAGGGAAAAATGTTCCTCGTAATATTTTCTTGGCATTTTGAAGGCCGTTGCTTTAATAAATTTTATAAGATTATAATATTTTCGGAAATTTATTACACTACAAACTGAACTAAGAATGAGTTCTTTTGACTCTTCAGAAAAAAATTGCTAAATTCTTTTTTTAATCTGAAATAATAATAAAAACCTCAGTAACACCTTTCAGTTTTCTTAAACAAAAATGCATTCTTATCACATGAAATATCTATTCTAATCTATCAAATAAATATAATCTCATAAAATTGGAATTGTTTTTATTTATAGTCATATTATTCTCAATTTCAAGCTTTTGTTGTACTTCTGATTTGTCTCTTTGTCTTACCCTCCCCTTTCCTTCGATTGATCACTTCTTGAATAAATACAATTGCTTTCAATTATCATTGTTTGCTTATTACTACCATTATTTTCAATCTTTACTCTTTTTTTCAAATTACCTTACACAGGTACACAGAAAGTCACTTAAAAAGTCAAGTCAATCTCTTTCTACGTTTCCATTTTCTAAAAGAATCAATTTTTAATTTGTCACATTTTCATTTTTATTCTTCTATTATGCCATTTTAAAGGCATATCAGAATAATCTCAATAATACTTTCTTTAAGAGAAATTACTTATTGGTTTAATATTTAATGACTTTGGAAGCAACAGGAAGACTATTGGTGAAAGATATCTCCCTACTGAATGTCGGTCAAGGGACGAGTACGACGTCTAAATTGGCACCCTCCTCTCCAAACTTTCACACCTTACCAGCATGAGGATGCTCAGCCTCGACAGATTCAACCGATAAGTCCTGCACGGTAGGTCTGGTAATATACGGCAGGTTAGAAGAATCATGTCTCGAACCCACAGCTTGACGGAAATATGTTCTTACCAATAGTTCATGACCATAACCACTCGATTTCCGCGAACCTAATTTATTTGTGTAATACGATATATAGGAGTAGTTATTTAATTTCAATGTACTTCAAAAATAAATATGTTATTTAATTTCATTTTTCTCATATTGTTTTGAGCTTTTAGAAGAATGAAAAAGAAATGTTTAAAATAAATACTGTCGAGTATATCAGGATTTTTCTCGAAGGTTTTATTCTTTTATATGTATATCCACTACAAGGTCCAACACTATTTCCAGTCACACAATACATCTAAATAAAAAGATCAAATACTCTTTTGGATTAGAATAGAAATATAATATATTAAGGTGATCACATTTATATTTAATTTTATAGTTTAATGTTGCTTTTTCAGCTTTACTTATGCACCCAAAAAATGTAACTCTTTTTTGTAAATATTACTCCAGTCACGGCCGCCACATCTTAATATGGTCTTCACTATGTTCGCACACTCGTTGCCTCTTGTAGACTTTTGGGAGCTGTACGCTACAATTACATTTATTTTTTTAAATTTTATTAAGAGCATTTGAATCCGTATTATATGTACTGAACCAAACTGTTATAGAAAATAATCAGTATCTCGTGTAGGTGTCCTTGTTGAATCTAGCACAAAGCCACTGAAAACAGCAGGAGCATTTTAAAGAAAAATCTCATTAGATTTCTAAACCTATGTAACACATCGATCAATAACTCCCGAGTCTAAAATTGAAAACAACATTTTTTTTGCAAATTTTTTTTTATTCATCAACATAACACATTTTATTAATCACCTTTTAGGGTGATACAATCGTTCCAACGCTTTTCCAAATCTTTTTTTTTCGACTCGTTGCTGTTTTTGTTCCATCGAAAGCAATCGCGGCACCCACTTGGAAAAAACCTTTTTCACTTCACTTCAAAAAACCTTTTTCCTGGTCCGATCGACTTAAAATTTTGACACGTTTCAAGCAAAGGTTAGTACTCTAGAAAGACCTGGTTACTGGTTTACTACGAGCGCCATCTCTGGGTTAGTCTCGGGAGTTATTGATGTGTTATATGTTTATCATAATAAAGAAACGTTTTATGTGCATAGATTCTTGTCCATCACGCCTTAAAATGTATAACTATTGTCCTGTAATAATTACGAAATCTAAAAAAAATATTTATATTATGCAAACTTCCCTTACAATATCATCTTACATGATTTTAACAATATTTGTATCCATTTAAGAAGTAATAAAGTTTCTTTTCTTTTCCTACCTTACAGTAGTTTTTTTTCATGATGTATATGATTATGCCCTGAACAGAGAGAATTCATGGCCATGGCGATCGAATAAAAATGCCATTATTCAGTTAACGAGCATGTTTGAAGAGGAGGTTGATTAGTTGATTGTTTCTTAACATCGCACTTAAAAATAACACGAGAGCTACTGGCTAAGAAATACTTTTACTAATACTAATAATACTTTTGAGCCACGATCAACTGTTGAGGACGAAACTCGACACTTGATCGTTGCTTGTCGAGCTAGCACAAACCTCTCCTAACTTCAACATCATATCAAAATAAGAATTTTGAGGCTTGTCAGATTTAAAGGGCATCATTCCTCTATTCTACTAATATTAAGTAAAATTAAGACTCGAATCCACGGATCGACCGAAGTAACATCCACTATGACCTTTAAGAAAGAGAAGACCAGAAAACGTTTAATTATTTCCCAAAAGTTATTAATTTAGTTTATTTTGGTTTATTTATTCTATAAAAAACTCAAACTTTTTTAATGTCATGCGTTCTTTTATAAACTATCTAAAAACAACTAAACTGGAGTACTAAAATAAATTATGTGTAAATATAATTCATTTGGACAGGAAAATATATACTTATGTTCTTAATTACTGGAAATTAAATACTTATGTTATATTTATGTTCTTATACAGCCTCCTTTCAATAGGAACGTGTCTGAATGAAGTATTGGAACTTCGTCAATCTTATATTTAATAAATAAAAAAATTATAAATAGTATTTAAAAATAAAATCTGCTTACATTCAAAACATATATTTGTCAAATAAGAAACACTGTTTTGTTTCTTTTGCTCAACATTGTTTGGTACATCAATGAGTATTCAACTTTGTGAGTTAAGACTTTCAAAATCAATTTACCCAAAGATCTGAGTTGGCTGCGGTAATCGAGAAGGTATGGATGTGATCTCTTATCCGGCGTTATTTCCATCGATTCATGGATTCCAGTCCTAATTTCACACAAAAAAAAAAAAAAAAAAAAAAAAATCTTATAGCGGGAAGAATGTACGTTAAATTTGTAGAGATTCAAAGTCCTTTCGTTGGTACGGCATGGAAGTTAAGGAGAGTGGGATGTCAGCTCAAGTGTCGTCCTCATTACTTAACTGTAGTTCATAATTACGAAGTTCGTTTCCAGTAGTCCTCGAGTTTCTTCTATGTGTAAAGTTAATAAGCAATCTATCAATGAAACCAGAAATCGTGCTCAGCGAATATAAAAAAATTGCAGAATGATAGTCTTTTTTTTGTTCAATGACAATTTTTTATCTAATATACTACATTCCCTAGAATTATTCACCCATTTTAAACGTTTGATAAGAAAGCTCTCTCGATATATATATCCATTATACATAATATATTTACATGATACATATATTTGCGCAACTACAGAAACCTTTCCAGAATAGATCTCTAAACTGCATCTAAAATCGTCTGCTCCTTTTCTCTGCCGAGTCCCTGAAAACGTTCATTTTTAAAATGTAACTTCAAGATAAACTTTCCATTTTAAGTTACAGTGTCACACGAGTCGCATAAATGAACAATATTTCACATCCAGAAAAGCGTTACTGCCCTCCCCAAACTACTCTACATCACCACCCTCTCGCATTTGAGTCCCTGTAGATCCGGAAGAACCGACTATACGCCGTTTACGAGGATTCCAAAGTGTCTCCCATGAGGGTTTGTGTAACCCCTCCCCTATTCCCAAGGGTAACTCCTAGATAGTTCCATGTGATAGAGTATCGGCTTTGGAGTCATTGTCACTCGCACGCCAGATAAGACGCCTCGTAAACAACTCAGAGAAGAGGAGATTTTGAGAAGACCTAAAACTTCATTTTCCTCAGACGTCATTTGAAATATTCTATTTCGAAAGAAGAGAGATGAGTGTTTGAAGAAGGAATTTCAATTCTTCGATTGCAGATCAAAATAGTATGTAGTGTCAGAGCACAAATAAGTTTATTTTTCTCGGCATAGAAGGCTTTCGACGCATACTAGGATTGTAGAATCGATGGGGAGGACATGAACTAAAAGTGCCACTATGTGTGTGTTTTCTTTCTGAATTTTTTTCTAAACACATCTCCATATAATCGAAGCATGCAATAAAATTTTTATAAATATAATTTTACGGAATTTAAATTCAGATTTATAGTCAAAGATTTTTTTTTTTCATTATTTGATATTATCTAAAACAAAACAAAAAATACATAAGAATGAGAGAAAAAAATTTACAGATTTCAAAATTTTTCTCCTTTGGGAAATACATAATGAAACGCTAATAAATATATATACTACACCACATCTTGTATTTATTCAAAGATAAATGTGAAATGACGCATCAATACAATGATTCGTTAGATGAATCATGTTGCATCACACGTGTCAAAAAATTAAAAACTACTTGTTAATAAGGATGTGTTTTCCAAAATTAATAACTTTATAAAAATTACTATAAAAGACAAAAAGGGATGAATAATAATCTTTTATTTTATTTATTTGCTATATTTTATGAAATATAGCGCAACAAAGGTCATTACGCTCTTAAAAATATTTTTTTAATTCAATAGATGTCAAAGAATGTCATCATCTGAAATAATGCTCTTAACACTTGTATATTAGCTACTGTATCATTGAAAGTAATATTGTACCATGGATCTATCTCGAATATACTCCAGAGGTGTTTTCCATAGGATATGCATTTTCCGAAGGTAAAAATAATATGTTCAAAATAATTTATTCGGTACGCTAAATATCTGATACGTATTTTGTTCTATGGGATATTATATCCATGGTCAGGATAATCTCTACATTTTCAAAATATTTGCTAGAATAAAAATTTTCATTGGTTTTTTTTTTTTCATTATGATTCGAATAATGCCATTTTTGAAGTTTTCTATAGCAATCCAGTTGATGTAAACAATGGACCTCGTTACGATATTGCGAAATAATCCGCCTTTTCAGTCCAAAATAATGTATTGTTATCAATCCGACGATACAATTATTTCATGTGCAGTGATTTCAATCTAACGGTTGTCTAACTTTGACCGTGAGTTACATATGAGAAAGAACATGTATTCAGTCGTGTATCCCACTTAATGGTATACAGGCTTAAATGTTATAATTACCCAACCTAATGGCTCTCCGAATACAACTGCACCAGACATTTCCCTGTGGGATTTTAAATTAAAGATCAAATGCGCAAGAAACTGCTATATAGAACTTATGACTTTCAAATTCCTTTTTACTGCTATTATTGTATATCTAACATATGAAATACTAAAAAAATTTTGAATCGAAATTGAGAACAAATAACATACTTTAAAATTTATAATTGTACGCCGAATAAACACCAGTGGCCAAAATTGTGGACATCTTTTGAAAAAGTATAGTTTTTAAAACTTAATGGCTTGTAACTCTACTGTTTTTAAATTAATGTACTAAAATTATATATCGAGGGGATGATTTAATTACAAATGTAAATTAGTAAATAATGTTTAATTATCTCTATTGCGACAGAAGTCTTTACCAAATAACTAGTAGAAAGAAGAACTTGCTTAGTCACTTTTATTTCATTTGAATGTAGCTCACTCATATAATCAAGAGTGTTTAGCAAACCAATCTGGTGTCACCTTCTTTTGATAGTGAGCCAAGTATGTCATAGATGAATTCTGTCAAGGTTTAAACTATTGCAATTCAATTGGCTAATTTTTTGAAGTTTTTAATTAAGTGAATTTATAAAAGGTTTATTTTTATTTAGTGGGAAGAAGTAATAAAACTAAACCAATGCCAAAAAAGAATAATGTAATACAGTTTAAAGTAACACTGTTAAATGAACAAGTTACAATTATGAAGAAATTAGAAGGAAAATTAGTGGAAACACATAGCGAAAGGTTGTGAAAGTGTGTGCATTTCAAAATTTTTGAGATATACGTGACCCAAATATTACTATAACTGACTGATAAAGACAGAAAAAGTGCACAACAGCAAGAGCAGGTCGAAAAATTAAAAGATTGTGCTTAATGGGAGGAAAAAATTGTCTCGGAGTATACAAAATGAAATAGATGAATCCTGTGTGAAGTTGAGAACAAGATTCATTCTCTGAAAACTACAAAAAATTTATCGGAATGCCAGAATTCTATGAAAAAAAATGCCGATTTTATCTTTTAGATAAAGATTGGAAAGAATAAAGTTGATTAAAACAGTGTTTTTGGACCGGAGAACAGCGGGAAAATGTTATTTGGAATGATTTAACCAGACTCAGCCAATTTGTTAGTAAAAGCATAAGGTATAAAAGAAGAAGATTTTCATCCATATTAAATCACACCTACTTAATGTTACAATTTGGGATTAAATGTTAGCAAAAAGGGCCAGCAGAACTTGCGTGATTAAGATGATTTTAAATTCTAAACATACGTAAATAAAGTATTTGAGACTAAATTGTAGCTTTCAACACATTACCTTTCCAAGGAAAAGCTATTTATTTTTCAGCTAAATTCAGCTCCGTTCTTGATGCTTCTGAAAGCAAAAATTAGCTTCAAGCTAATCACAGCTGTCTTGGGAATAGTTTTATTCTTAATCCAATCGAGATTCTTAGAGTCGCATAAAGAAACTTGCTATACAAAAGCAATCCAGGAATAAACCAAATTAACAGAAGCAAGAATCGAATATTGGCTTAATATTACAACAAATGCAAGATGAAACACTTAGTTCTCTCCATAGAAAGATACTCGTAAGATATAATTCAGGTTAAAGATTTCACGACTCAGAATTTATTAATATAAGAGTTTTTGCATACTCAAATTTTTTCAATACGTCTTTTTGAATTATTAACTAAATTGTTTTTACATCCATGTATAATATATCGTTATTACTCCCAAAAAATTCCTTTTTGAATTTTTTGAGGAAGAAATGAGCACTGAGCTACCACTCCGTAATAATCGACGAAGGAAAAGAGGCACTGACTTCTGCACATGACGAGAAAAATGCAAAAATGGAAGAAATTTCGTTCTTGTATTACCCAAAACAGTGATGAAAAATAAAAACGGATTACATCTGAAAAGTTAAATGACATGTAAAATTTATAATGCAGGGATCTTACACATTTTCGTAGGTAAGGAGAAAATACAAGAGGTCAATATCCAGTAAGCTATCCTGATTTTCAAACTATTATAATAACAATGCTGTAGGAGAGCCTATTTTAAAGTCAAATTAATTATAAAAATAACTGGTGAGGAAAAGAATATTTTAAACTAAAAGGATAAATTTTTATTATTGAATTAATTAAATGAAATGTTTGAAAAGGCATTATTTTACGTAGCATAAAACGAGAGCTTGATAATGTTAAGTGAAGGATTATTTTTTACTATTGTGTGAAATTCAGTAGATTCACAACAGATTGATAGGAAATACAAAGCCTTTTAAATTTCAAAAAATGAATGATTTAATGTTCCAAAATTATCCTTGAAAATTTTGAGAGATTGTTGCGTCTATATAGTAAGTCTGTAGATTCTTCAATAGTACATTAGGGATCTGAATAAATATTAGGTAAAATTCTTTGACATATTACTTTTGTCTAGTTGAGGATCTGTTTCATTTTAAAAACATGGTCAAAGGCAGATTGTTTTATAATCACATTTAAATGAATAAATGACCAGAAATGTAATATTTTTATATTTTTACTTAAGAGAAAATAAAGTTTTTTAAAAGTGGTTAGTAGATCAAATGTTTTTAATTAAAAAATATATTTTTATTTATATATAAATATTGTAATATTAAATAATATTATAATAAGAGCCAAAAGTATACTTTTTCACTTACAATAACACACTGTGCTGAGATTGAATATTTCTGAAATTAATTTTGCTATTAAAATATATATTATATAAATATATATTAAAATATTGTTCACTTCATATCTTATCATTTTACTCATTTTACAGTTTAACAAGTTTTTGAGGAAATACTTAGTACTCTGTTGTTTTCTCTCCCTTGGCAATTCTAGGCTAATAAGCTCTTTTATAACTGGGATTACTTTTAAAAAATTATTTGTTTTAAATTTATCTCACTGTCCCATCATTCACCTTTTCCTTTAAGACTTTTAATACTTGTATGTTTAGACACAACAAGTTTGCATTTAATAAATTAGAAGAATGACAGATTTCTATTACATTTTCAATTAGACTAAAACGAAACTCGCATGAAAATGTATTCCTTTAACACCTGCTGACTTGTTTAAGTTCAATTAGAAAAATTCAAAACATGACTTAAATTAGGATCAAATGTTTCAGAATATTTATAATCCATTATTTTTTATCCTAACTTTTGCACTACTTCCTCTCAATTGACCTTCCTTCTTGGCATGCTTTGATATCAAATGACTTTGATATTTCAAAGAATATTGGTATTATTTTATGTATGTTTATTTATCATTTACTTATTTAATTATTCTTTCCCTTCTCCATGTAAAACATTTGCATAGAGATAAATCTATGATAGAGATAAACAAGCTTAAGAATAAGCCTTTTCGACAGCTCAATTTTTTTCTTTACGTAACAAATTAAATATATTTATGAAATTTAAATCACACAAATAACACAACACACAATGCAATTTAATTTCATCTAACTAACTGTATATTAGTAGTGCCAAAATTCATATAACTTAATTGAGATTTTTATTATTATAAAATACTATTATAAACTATTAATAATTAATTATATATGCATGTATTTGTGCATTAAGGAAACATTCAGCTTCCAAGCAATGGATAGGCTCTTAACCAGTATAAATATGATTAGATAAGAATATATATTAATTATTTTTATCGAATTATTATTATATGGAGAATTTCAAATATTATAACTTACCTGTTATTATAATATTTAAAATTCGTAAGAATCAAAGAAATTATAATTAATACTGGAATGGAAAGGTTATGCACTACTGTTTTCATATTTAACGAATACCTTTTATATGATCTTATTTAATTTTAAAGAATTTACTACAGTCTTATTGACTTCCATAATAATTATTGTGGCTTTCCATTCTCTAAAAGATTTTCCTCCTTTATTTAGTATTCATCTAATTAGAGAAAACAAAAAACATTTTAATTAACTTAATAAATATGTCATTTTTTAAATTTTAATTTATAGAAGTATACCTAATGACACATTACTTTCTCTGTTAATAATTAGAAGTAAAAAAAATTACTTTAACTATATGATATATTCAAATTTAAAAGTCTTACTGATTCATTCAAATAAATATAAAATCATAGTATTATAAATATTTTTGGCTTTTCATTAGATTCAAATATTTTTAAAGATAAGATGCCCTTTCTTCGTTATTATTTGATTCAAGATCATAATAGCTAAATTAGTTGTAGTAAACTCTTTATAATGCATAATAGAATTAATTAGCACTTTATAGCTGAAAAGATTACTGCTTAACAAGAAATATTATTTTCATTGTTATATAATCGAAACCTTCTACAAAGAACATAAAAATTATAAGACACATAATATAAATCATGTATCGTCTAGACTTATTTTACAGGCCCTCAGATATAATTAAAACGTAAGAAGATTCAAAAGAAAATACCTTTTTTTCGTCTTCTTAGCAATTCAAAGACTCCAATTATTATGCAACCTATTTTATCAGTCATTAAGAACAAATGAGGAAGATAAATTCTTTAAAATTATACCAAAATACACCTTCTTTCTACTTTAATAATTAGGGAAAAAATCCTGCCTAATTAGCCGAAAGTCATAAAAGTTGACCATAAAAGATTACAGAAGATTTACTTTGAATAGTTAATCCCAGTTTGAAGTATTTATCGGCACATTCAATCCTGTAAGAAAATGCTTCATACTCTTAATCCTCTATGACTAAGCTACTTATTTTAGAGTGATTTAAGATGATGAAAATGATTCTGGATTATGATAAGAGGGTGGTGTTTTCATGTAAAAGATAAAATGGATTTCAGACATAAAAGATAACTTTTAGTATCTTTGATATAAGAAAATCCTCTCTTTTAAATTTTAAACTGAAATTTGCAAAATGTGATATAGGTTTTACGTTTTCTCAATGCTGAAATAAATTTCTGTTTATCTTTGAAAATTAAACTACAGGCATAAGGTTTTAGTTCCACCTGAAAACTTTGAATATTTGTCTACGTCAAATATACAAAATTAACTTGTAGAGAAAACAAAATTTTATTTTTTGGGAAAAGATTAATTTAATTCAGTTTTCCTTACATTTACATGAAGAATAAAATTTTGTAAATTCTCTCTCTCTCTCTCTCAATACAACCATTAAATCAGCAACACAATACGTTGATAATTTAAAAACTCCTCATATGTTTAACGTGTGAAATATGAAAAATACAGTCTAAAATTATCTTTAGTAAATTAATAATACTCCATAAAATATATTTGAAAAGTATTATTAATTAAAAAATACTTTAACAATTTTAGTGCAAAATTAGCTTTTATATTAAAAAGACAGAAAAATGATTAACTTATATTTAAAAATAAATATCCTAACTTGAACAGTTTGTTTCTTTTCTTAACAGAAAAAAATTAAGTTATTAATTTGTTATTTTACTTCATTTTAATACATAATCAAAATTATATATATATATATACATATTTGTGTGTGTGTGAATATATATATATATATATATATATATATATATGTGTGTGTGTGTGTGTGTGTGTGTACACTCATTGCCATAAAAATTTGAGCACCAAGATGTAAGAGTGGAACTATTACAAGACTTGGCATGAAGGTTCATGTCAAACAGATATGTAAATAATTAAAAATGCATCGTGATTGCGAATTCCCTAAAGACACCAAAGGGCTTTGAACTTCCTTCTCCTTGGATTATAAAATAGATAAGCAGAACTTGTTTCCGTGTATTTAATCTGTTGTATAGGGATGATTTTAACTAGAGATACCATTAAGCCGCCACCGAAGACATTATGAGTAGATGTCAGAATTAGAGAGAGGAAGAATCATAGGGACGATGGCATCCGTGGTTAGCTTAGGTGGTGAGTAGCTCGACACCTAAGCCGTAATGACTTCACTGTAAGGAGGTGTTGGGACCAGTGGACAAGAGAGAGGTATGTTACACGATGACCAGTCTCCGGATGCCCTCGATAGACCAATAGTAGAGGAGACCGTCACATCATACTACACTAATTCATAGTACCAACTTTTTAAGCCAACCATATACCAGCAGCACCTTCACTATGGACATCTGTGTCAGTCCGTACCATCGCAACGCGTCTGGCTGCAGGACAGTTGCTATCGTGGCGTCCATTACGTGTACTGCCATTGATACCCACTCACCATCGCCTCCATTAGGAGTGGTGTTACGCTCGAAGGGATTGAATAGCAACCGAATGGAATCGGTCATCTTTAGTGACGAATCCAGATTCAATTTGGGCAGTGATGACAATTTTATAAGTGTGTGGAGGCCTAGTGGTGAACTTCTCAATCCTGCCTTCTCTGTACCGCGGCACGCCACTCCCACAACTGGTGTGATGATATGAGATGCCATTGCATACTACAAAAGAAACCCTTTATACTGATCCACTATGACAGCCCAGAGGTACTTTCGCGTCATTCTTCAGCCACATGTATTGTCACCATTGAATGGCTACCAGTAGCCATTTTTCAACAAGACAATGCTCGCCCACACATAGAAAGGGTTTCAGAGGCCTACCTAAGCTACAAATTTACCCATCCCCAGCCTGTTCAATCCCCAGATTTGTCGCCGATTGAGCATATTTGTGACGGCAAGTTGGACAGTCTACAAGTTTGGTCGAGTTAAAGGGGCGTTTATAGCATCTGTGGAGCGAGATGTGCAAGGACATCATACGGAACTTGTACGGCTCAATTTCTGACCATATCATGCCATGTATTCAAGCTAGAGGTGGCCTAATAGGGTACTAAAACCTTCATTCATTTGTAATTTTTCCTACAATAAATGATCATTTCGCTTTGATTTTGTAATCACTTACTTACATAAACGTTGTAATTACGTATGTAAAATTTTGATCCATTCTGACATTTTTTTCTTTCAACAATTGGTGCCCAAATTTTTATGGCAATGAGTATATATATTGAAATCAGATGCATATTTAATCATATTTTCTTCCTTAATTATATGAATAAATAAGTTTCCATTTGTTTCAATAAAAAACTAGTTAATAATGTAAATTAATAATTAATAAAAAATTGACAACTTGTCATAATTTTTTTTAGGTTTAAGACATGTTAAGTTAATGCGTATCGATGTAGCAAATAAAATATTTAAATAGAATACATTTTAATTAAATTATTTAATGCACTGAATGAATTTTATTTAAAATGTATTCTTTTAAAAATCTGGAAAATTCATTGACATCGAACGTGATTTAATATTTTAGCAGTTAGTGCAAAAAAGGGCTCAAAATATATGTACACAATACTTAAATAACACACAATGTGAAAATTTTATCAAGATGAATTTTTTTCTGATATAGAATTCTATATAAATTTATACAGGTAGGTATTTTATTATTTCATCTCCTGACTTTCCGTTTTGAAATGAAAATAAACATTAATGCATATATCAATTATTAAAGCCACATATTGTTTACATAGAGAACAATCATTATTTTCCCATAATTATATTTCCCCGAAGGTAATATTTGAGTGTAAATCATTTTGACAGTTTACCAAATACACAACATAGATTGTGAAGAAATAAATAGATCTAACATAAATCAAAACTTGCTTAAGATGATTTATAATTAATTAATGAAAGTTCAAATAAATTCAAACAATTTCTAATAAATTGTTTTTAAATGCCTAAGGAATATACTTCCCTTATTCAATTCAGAAAATGCATATTTACTTTTGTTCAATAAAAATATTTTTATATTTTGGAAAGTACAAGATATTTTTATTATTTTTTTCAGTCGAAACAATAACAATAATAATTTATGAGAAAACATGAAAAGTATATTCATAATGATACAGCCATTTTAATCTTGGCTGATCAATATTTTCTCATAAATAAATAATTTTAAAAGCATTTTTCAATCAATTCTTTCTAGATTCTACTTTTATCTCTTCATTCCACCCACATCGATCAGAAAGCAGTAGATTGATCAAATTGATTCAAACTTGCGAGAATGTTTTCATTTCTTTTATTCATCTCCTTCCATTCGATAAACATAAATTTTATTCAATGTCAAAAAATTCTCTTTTAAGTGAAAAAAACTTTGTAAAGAGTATAAATAAGTTATATGTGTAATTAGGTATAATCTTCCAATGCTTATTTTGTAATTGCTTTTAATTCTCTACATTTTTTTTTTTTAATTTTTTGTGTTCTATGTTCTAAATGATTTATTTGTTTGTGAACATAGAAAGATGATTAACTCTCCTAAGTGAATAAAAATTGTTTTAGGTTATTCGGTAGAAAAGTTTTAATGCAAATGTGTGAGTTATTTTGAGCAGAAGCATATAACAGTTGTATCATACGTGTCACCATTATCCCGAAAAATATAAAGGCTTCCTTCCAAGGAATTTTTCGATATTAATAAGTTGTAGAGATTTCGATAAGTTAGAAAGTTCGAGAGATAAGTTGTAGAGATTTTGGATACTGAAAATTAAGTTGATTATAAATTTACTTGATCCTAGTAGATCGGTTATTGATAAAATTCAAAAAAAGAAACTACTTATCAATTCGATTTTCGCTTTCTGCAGAGAAAATGCTCTATAATTCCCTTTTATCTTCAGCACCTTGAATTTTTCTAAACTTTGATGGACGTTATTTCCATCCGAAAAGGTAGAGACGGTTGGTTGACCTTGAATTCCGGAAGTAATTCTAACCCTTGATCTGTGAACGCGGAGAAAACTCGTCTTGTCTCCTGTCATCGTTGAAGAAGGCAGCCGAGTATACTCTCCCTCTTCTATCATCATGATGATAATAAAGTGAAATTCTCTTTGAAATTTTTAGAAAGGTTTTTTTTTTATTATTTATAACTGCGATTGTTACACATCCTCTCCTAGTAATACTTATTTTCGTTGTAGTCGGTCTACTTGACACAGATATCGTAACATGTCACTATCTGTGATTTATGAGTGGATGTATTAGTTTGAAGGGGCAATTAGGTACGTGAGCATATACCGCACTTCCACTGACTCAGATCAGTAGAATGCAAATGATCCAAGACAATTTAATATTTAAAATATTAATATTTATTTGTCATTTCAATTAGTATTGTGCATGAGAACATCACTCGTTGAAATGAAACATAACAAAGTTAGTTCAAATATTTATAAAATTAATAGCCGATAATATTCGCTAGGTATACAGCTTGTATTATAAAATTATCATGAAATACAGTGGAAAACAAATGATGAGTATCCTCAAAGACACAGATAATGGTAAGCTCAAATATCCAGAAAACGACTGCAGAGAACTTTGATTAATCACAAAGCTAGAACGATGAATCTTCTGGTGCGAGATGTCTTCTATTGGTCGGGGATGAACTCAGCTGATCTAAGCTGACCATGGAGAGAACGAAATCTGGACATGTTCAGGAGAGGAGGTGGAGAGTAATCGAATCACCAAATTAGCATTCGAATAGGAAAGGCAAGAGCTCGTTTTCTTCTGCTGTTGTTGTGCTCATCTGATAGCTATATGGGTATAAATATTAATACAGTACGTGTGCACTCAAAATACTTGGCATTTGTATGTAAAGATAAGTTGTTCCAACGAGCCACCTCATGGTAAGAGATAATGTCTAAGAGCTCATTGGCATAGTGAGAAGGTACAAACTGTTCAAAGAGGGTCTCTATAAGTTAGACACACAGGCGTATGTTTTGCGTCAAGGGTATATACAACCAGTATTCTAGTCCTACTGCCATCTAGTGTTCAGGTCCTGGATCACTGCTTCAGATTCAGTCATTTTCCACCATTTGGGGGAATTGTTTCTCTACTTCATGGCAGAGAAGGTGGTCGATTGACCTAAAGTGCCGGTGACGATTCTAAGCCTTAATCTGTAGATTCAGAGGAAACTCGTCCCTTCTTTTGCCCCCCTCCTCCTGGTTCAAGAGAGTCACCAAAACTTGTTGAATATAATTTTTAATGCATAGAAGTAAGAATTTGCTAATGGTAACACTAAACTCTCAGAAACTATTGTTTGATTGGTGATTTTTGATTTAGAATGACCATATTAAATGCAAATTCAGGCATTACATAGCATTTATGTAACATATTGTGCTTAATCCAGTGATTCGATGAAAACATTTTAATCTAGAATTTATTTGACTTCTCGGTGTATTTTACTTTTTTTAGAATGAAGAATCTAATTTGCAACCTAACAAAGAAAATAAGAGTTTATAAGCTATTTTTCAAACATTGTAGTATGTTTGAGAAGGAGTTACTTATTTAAAGTATTTTCTCCTTCAAAGGTTTACCAATACAAATTAAACTGCCTTAAGACTTTCTTGTTACAAATACTAGACGATAGCAGAGCAGTTTAACAATCATTGGGTTTCTCATGTTCATTAATTTTTCATTATAACCATACGTCTGATATCCTCAGCATGAAACAAAAAGAATAGTGAAGATATGCATCACATATATCTCTTCTGAAACTATTAGTTTGTTCCATTCAGAATATTCATAAAGTTTAAGCAATCGATGGAAATTATCTCTGTTTTGAGCAGTTAAATCAATCGCATTAATTAATTGTGATATGTAGTCTGAAATCCACTAACTACAACCAAATTTCTATGATGGATCTATATATTTTCTCCTAGCTCTTGATTGTAGTGGATGATTTGTACTGCTTCTTAACGAATATTTCTACATTCGCCATAAGCTATCACAGCTCAACGTATCATTGATTCATAATAAATCTCCTTGCTATCAGCAATTTATGTCATTCCTCATACCATATTCTGTTTTCGATTATCTTTCCTCGTATTTCTACTATCAATTTTATGACATGCATTTTTTATGTTACATATTGTTGCAATAGTTCTTCTCTCATAAAGAAATATGATTTCTAAGATATATTTCGTTGTAAAATAAATAAATAAAAATTAGTATGATTTGTTTTAGGTATTTTGATAATGATTAATGATCCTTTAATAAAAAAAGGAAAATATCTGCATAGAGCACTGAGGACATGCACATTTTGTATAATAAAATATTATTATTTAAAGTGTGCGCTGACTTTATTTAGATTACACTATAATTGAATTTTGTAAATTTCTATTTCAATGCACATAATTATTTTAAAATATTTAGTATTTGGCTTCATTCTGTTTCAGCTACTACTGCATTCTATTCCAGTATTCAAATGCTCAAGAAATAATAACAAAATTAAAGAATTACTTTTAAAATTATTATGATTCGATACTACATCTTATTATAGATGTTCTTCCAATTCATATTTTCTCAGAAAAAAAGATTAAATTAAATCTCAATGTACTTATTTATAAGCATTTTTCAATTATTTTCGGTCTTAATAAAATCACCGATAAATATAAGAGAATAATTGTTACAATAGTTTGTGGAAATTTATAAATATGTTTTTATAATTATTCTGATTATTTCTCAATGCCAACGAAATCAAGGATAAATATCTAATAATTACAGGAAACTAAAATTGCATAGGAAAATTTTTAAATACATAGAATGAGCTAAAAGTCCCTGAGACATTTAAAAATGTATTATAAAATCAACTAATTGACTTTCGACAGTGTGATTTGAATCACGATGCTTCCTATGCTAAAATGTTTTGTTTGGGCAAATAAAAAATAGTTCCAAATATTTCTCGCAGATGACACTATTTTATTTCAGCTCATATATAAGTTTTATATTTATAAATATTAGATTTTATTCTATAAAAAAATGACTTGAAATTCCAGTCACAAAAGCGCATGGCTTGAAATAAGGTAGTTTAGGATTGCATAACTAACTAAATGTTGTATATTTACTTCTAAAAAAATTTACTGATTTTTTTTCTATTTTTACGATACAGACCATCTATGCGGGAAATTCTAAAATAGTTTTTGATTTCTATAAACAAGAACTTTTTATCCTGGGAAGCACTTTGTTCTTAACTACACTGTCATAATCTAATTGGTTGATTTTACATTAAATTTTACAATATATGAGATTTTTGGTCTACCCTGTATATTAAAAAGGTTATGACTTTATTATGACATAGTCCTTGCATATAATTGTTAATTAATGACTAATGATTACAAAAAAAATCGTTCGCATCTAGATTATAAATGTGCAGTGTTCATCTGAATTTTAACAGTGTAATGTCTGATTATGTAAAATTGTACTTGATTGTTTTTTCTTTATTTTTAAATTAATTATCAGAAGCGATTTAGAAGTATTTTGAATTTAGAAGATTAATCTATAAAATCAAAAACATTTCAAAAGTAACTGAAAGAACTGTTCATTGTAACCCTCAATTCATTAAAAACGAAATATTTTCGAAAAATATAAAAAATGGGAGTACATAAAGTCTACGTTGCTAGCTTATTTTGGTAATCATTTAGTAATATTTAATTCAAAGTATAACTATTTTCTTTAAAAAGTCATACCAAATGACAGGTACATGTTAACAGATTTCTGACTCTTGTTACTTTTTAATTAAGATAAGAATAAGTAATTTTAACTATTGATTCGCAGCCGACATCTTTATTATAAATTAACATGTCAAAACAGAAAATGCCACCTGTCATTGCGCTAAAATAAACAAACATATTAATCTGAGCAGAAATGATTAATGATTTCCTAATATTCAAAAAGAAATATTAATAAGAACATAGAAAATGCATTAATCAAATTGGACTCTCTTCAATCATTAAAAGCACGAAAGAAAAGTTTTCGTAAATAAGAATTTTATTCCATCGAGTCCGATACGAGTAAAATAATCCAAATTTCAGACGCAATGTTAATGAATCTGAATAGTTTCTCAATAATACTGTCAATGCAGTAAAATAAAAATAGATAAAAGTAAAAGTTCTATGCAAAGTTTTGCAAAGAACAGATTTAGCCAGCGCTTTTTTTTATAATTAATATTAAATTACTCGACTAAATATAAGAATTAATGTAAACGATGAAATACATCGAGAAATGGGCAATAGTCTAAACTTCCAATATTAAAATTACATCAAACGATAAGTTATTAAATTGAATATTATATTAGCTACATGTATTTAAAATTGAAGAAAACAATAAAAAATTGAAAAGTGATCTGGTACTCCAAAACTGATCCAATCAAAACAATAGCCCTTTCGGAGACTAATAATTTATTTATGACTAAAAACAGCACATGTATATAAAATTTATTTATTTAAGCTGTTTCTTTTTAGGAGATAACCGTGCTTCAATGAAACAAATCTAAGCAAAATTACCCTTGTATTATCGTTTCAATTTTAAATCTTATTACGATTCATAACTGCAATAAAAGTTGTAATGTGATATATTACTGTATAAAAGTAGTTTTTTGACATATTATGGTGATAAAAACTGTATTATCATTAGAATGTCAAATGATGATTTCCTAACTAACAACTTCTTCGCTAACTTGAATAATTTATTTATCAAAAATAATTTTACAAGACTTTATGAAGTATATATGAAATCGAGGTGTGTTCAAACTGTAAATTACGTTATTGTGTAATAATGTAAGTACAAAATGCTATATATTAATCAATAAAAAATAGAAAAGAACCGAAATAGAAAAGAACCGAATACAAATGAACAAATTAAAGTAATTCTATCTTAATTTTAAAGAGTATCGAGCTGAAAAACGTATTTAATATCAACCAGATATTATTACTAAGATTGGCATTTGCTTTTCGACAAGTATGTTTATTTTATCTTGCCTTATTAATTGTATATAATGTTGCGTAAATTTATATTAAAGAATTTTTTTCTGATTCTAAATATAACAACACTCAAAGATGTATGAAAAGCTCATTTGCACTTAAAAATTAATTACAAATGGTAACATTTTTTTCTCGTAAACTCTGATTCACTATTGAAATTTAAAATTCGAAAAAATATTCTTTTTTTCATAGTTACACAATACGAAAGGTAAATATATTAAATAGTGCCTTTAAAAAAGATATTCTTAAAGTAAGTACGATGAACGCTTGCATCAAAAATTATATTTTTTCAAATTGTCTGTTGGAAAATAATTGACATATTGAAGAGACTCGTTTCATGAAAACTTATTACACTGAACAGTTTTGAAATATTAAGATTATATACACCATTTTAATAACTCTTTAATAAAATTATAATATCTAGAAACTGCGTATGTACATTTACACATTGCTTAAATTATTTTAAATATAGATGAAAACTTATCACGTTTTTAGTATTAAATTTATGTGTGAGGTAATTAAATAACAAAAAATAGATGTATCGATATTATATAAGTAGTATATCTTGAAAGGAATGCATAAACAGGAAAATTTCCTTTCTCCATATATTTATTTTAATTAACTGACTCATTTTGGATTTCCTCAGTTTTATTGCTTTTAAATATCATTTATTCAACATATTTATTCAACATAAAAAGATCAATTTATTAATTTCCTTTTTCTCAAGTCGGACTTTATTCTAGAATTTCGGTAGAGTCTGAAACTTTTCAGAAATTAAATTGTATTATAATAATCCTATATCAATACTAATAGGAAAAGGTTTTTCCATTATTAAGTAGGATTACGGTCTTTGTTCAGAATCATTCTGAGAAATTAATCCTCAATTATAGCTATAAAAAGTTATTTAAAAGCAATATCTTACTGCTACAAATTTTCATATTGTAAGGAAAGAGCTTTAAAAAGTAAGATTGTGTACACATTTATGGCTGAAACAAATTTTCAAAAATGTTACACATAACTTCAATATACTCTAAGGAAAACAATTTATTTATTTTGATTAAAAAGAATTGTTGTTAACTACAAATTTAAATAAAAATTGAAATAATTAAAGATATTTGTTTTTACTTTTTAAAATGCATATCATTCCCAAAATTATTTACACGAATAGTTAACAAAATTTTTATTCAAACAGAATAAATATAATTCGATTTATAATAATAAGAGTATGCATAATAGTTCTAAACGAGTCAAAATGTAATTTCATTACATTTATACTTTAGTATAAGTATGGTAATCTAGAGTAATTGGTATGTACTCAAGTTTGAAATCTTACGAAAACTCCTGTGTAATAAGAGTAATAATATTTAAATATCATCTTAACGATGCAATATTGAGTTTATATTTTACATTCAACTAATATATACATAAAAGTAAAACACTAATATGTACATACCCCCATTCATACGAGACACTGTTTTAAAAATGTAACAAAATTACTCATTGACAAGATTATTGAAACTATATTGAAGATCTATGACTTAGTAAAGAGCAAATTTTCCTCTTTTAGTGAAAAAAATGTTTTATCATTCCTTTCCACCTAAATTAATTATATGTATATATATATATATATATATATATATATTATTTATTACATATTTCCAATATGTAATAAATAATTAAAAAATATTTATTACATATTGGAAATCAGAATCAATATCACTAGAAATAAAATTTCTGTACAGGAAATTTGAATAAAATAACTCACATAAGAAAAATTCATTACATCTCTCAATGCATTCATGTATCTAACAAATAAATAATGTATCATTTCTTTTAATCCTCCAATACAATTCAGTTGTCTTTTCTAAAAGTTCTTACACTTATTTCTTTCTTAAGAGTTCAAAAGCTCGTAAGAAATAAAACGTATGATATCTTAATATGAAATCAATAATTCTTATCTTTTCACAGAAAACAAACTGCTTTGTTCCCTGGATCCTTTCTATTAATAACTATTTCTTATACTTCACATTATCAATATCATATATTTTTTTACATTAAAGAATGCATTAAAAGACAGCGATGTGTTTGCTGATCATTAAGATAAACAATAATGTATTCTCTTCGACTTATTCTCACCATCTTAATTTTTTCCTTTTATTTTCCTGATGTACATCTGATGCGTTCTCCTTTAACATGCATTGTTACTCTCCTTGCTAATTTTATGGTCTAACACGTTACCGCGTAATGGCACCCTTTTCCTACTCTGTTGATTTTCTTTTCGGTTCGTAATTTTCTTCATCAGTGAATCTTCTTTTTTGTTAAGGGAAAGTATTTGAAGCTTCTTATATTATTTGAAATAAGAAAAATAATGATTTTGTTGAGCTGTGTCACTTATTTTAAAAGAGGAAAAGTTATATATATATATATATATATATATATATATATATATTACGATATATATAAAGTGAAGTAAATTATCAAAAAAGATTACGTTTCTAAAATTTCAGATAAAATGATAATATATGAAGATCATGGTGTTTTTCAGAATCTCTATCTAGAAATTATATGCTTATTTTTCATGTACAAAGCATTACAATACCCTTCTTAATATAAATAAGTAAGCATTTAAATTATGTTTTAAAATGATTTCTTAAAATATATTTTTCAGTAAAGGATTCTGAACAACTGTTTTTTAAATTATGTATTTTTTACATTATTCTTCAGAGATTCAAGTTACTCAAAATATAAAATTAATTTTATCAATTGATTTTTATTTTTAAAAAAAGGGAATAATGCTTATATAAATATATCAATGTCTTGTTAAAATTACAAGATTATAGTTAAGAATTTTGAATATTAATAGTTTTATTCAATATTTCATTAATACATATTTTCTATTCCCTAATCTTTTTTCACGTCCGTTGACAACTCAGAATAACTAAATTTAATGTTCTAATGTACATTAAAATTTTAACTCATAGCAGTAATATTCTTTAAATCAATAATGTAAGAAATAATTTTTAATGAATAAGATTAAATACTAAATAAACATCTATTGATAAAATTTTCTTTATCTTTAAAAGCATTGTGTGTGCAATAGTGATATACATAGTTGTCATAACATTGATAAAACTGAAAGAGGGGTTATCAATAATCCATAAAAATAATTTTAGAGTCATTAAAATAAATATAAAAAATATAAAGAGATAAAGATAAAATACTTCATATTCGGAATTTAGTTTCTAATGAAAGTCTGTGTATAATTCCTTAGTTAAAAAATTATTCTTTCGACAAATATATACATTGTAATACAAGAAAATGTTGCATCATTAATCAATTAATTGATTTGGCATTGCTTACTTATAAATACGAAACATAAAATACAAATTTATTTTATTCTATATTGGTTCCAAAAAAAAGATTTCTTTTTCTGAATTGAGATATAGCTTCTGATTATTAAGATTTTTTAATCAACTAAAAAGGTGATGTAATACAAAAATGAAATACAGCATACTATGTACAGAATGCACCTTAATTTTGTTCAATTTTATTAACAAATTATCAAAACAAATCGTATAAATAAATTACGATCATCAATATAAAACAGAAACATTATAAACAATTTCCCAAAAGAAGACGATAAACTTTTCGGAAGCCGTATCAAAAGCTTTCAAATAAATATCCCTGAATCATAAGCACAAAATACTTCTTGATATGAATGTTTCGTCTCGAATTTCGCACCACTTAAAGCAAAACAAAATATACCACGCTTTTTCCCTCCAGAATACATTAATATTTCTAAAACCCCATTATCAAAAGCATTTTGACATTATCTCCAAAGAAAAACAGATAAAAACTCTTCTAGAATAAGGGTCGCGATTCGAAACCAATACCCAAACAAGAACGAATGATTATGGTAGGAGCCAAAATTCCAGCAGAAAAGTCCACATCCGAGGTATGAATGAGCCGCCCACGTCATCAAAATAAACGGATTTTCGCTTCGGCACTGAGAAAGAAAACAACCTAATGGAGAATGAAATAAAAATAGAAGATTAAATTGAGCAACGCATTGCATTTCACGCGAGGTGTTTCTGGATTTATTGCTGTAATATTCTTCGTCTCTCAATGGCACTTCTATATGGCCCCCTTATGCGCGTTTCTATCAGGAGTGGGAATCGAAAGGAACTTCAATAAGGGGAAGGCGTGCCAAAGAAAGGAAGCCGGATGATTTATCCCTTACAATCGAATGGAGAACTATATATTAATCCTACCAATTTATTAGAGTTCAGGACCCCAGGCTGAATGTCCATTCTTCTTCTGTTCCCCCTTGACAGAGATATTCCTCTCTTCTTTTCTTTTTTTGATTTTTAGTGGGCTAAAACTTATGGTGGGTCTTACCTAGCCTCGTTATTTTTTCCTCTGAATTTTCGGGGGTTTCCTTACACAACCACTTTTTTCTCCATTAAGTAAACTTGGTAATCTGTAAGCAATTTTTTTATTCGATAGTTATAAGAAAAATTTTATATTCACTTCATCTCAACACACATAAATCATGAGGTTCAGAGGGAGGGAATTCTTTTTCAATCAGAATCTTATTTCAAATTTTAATGTTTTTCAAAATATTTCAATATTTTAAAATTCCTAGTACTTCTACAAATTTTAACACGTTTTAAATATTAGTTTTCAGTTTTCTAGAAGTGTTTCTCACAATTATATGCATGGGTTCAAGTTGCACTAGCTGTATAGTTTCACAATTTTATTCCTCACAAAAAAAAGTGAAAATCAGTAAAAAAAAAAACAGATATCTAATTTTGGGGATTTTTTAAATAGATATTTACTCATTTCTGAATTCTTACCCGCTGCACAAAACTATTAAATGTACTATACAAAACAGTCAGAAGAAAGTTCAGAACTTTATATCAGTTGCAAAGGATGTCTGAGCATTTTGATGTAGGGCCTTCATTAAAAAAAACAAAATATATAAGAAAAAAATAATTTAAACTTTTGAAGATCCATGAAATATATAATTTACACACTTTTAAAGAAAATTTAATACCTCGCTAAATAATGTGGTTAGAATTTTAAAAAATTTTACGAATATTTTTAGAATATTCATACAATTAAAATAATAAGGTAATAATTATTTTTTGATATTTTGATGATTTTAAAGGTGCTGTATTCATTTAATAATTCTTATTTAGATTATTTTTAGCTGAACTCATCGAATGAATGTAGAAATTAAACTATCTTAATTTCAGGAGCAAATCATTTTAAACTGGCTACTTAATCAAGATCTTAACATAGTGAATAAAATTTAAAAATTCATAACATATAGTATTATCAGTGTGGCTAATCATGTTGTAGGAAATATATGTTTCAACTAAGTGTAATTGGCATAAATTTTTATACAGAGAACTTATTATGAATTTTATTTTTTTTTTGTACAATTAACGAGAACTAAGTATGTATTCATGAAGCATAATAAATAATAAATTGAAATTTTTAAGCAAATCTCTAATGCAACATGTATGATAAATAATTATTTATTCATTTTCATCAAAACATCAAGCACAAATGTGATACCACAAAGCTCTAAATTAATAATTTTTTAGTTTCGGTAAGAGAAATGGAGCTATTTTGATTTTACTGTGAGATACAAATAATACTTTTTGAGCTATTTGTTAGATTTTAACTCGTTAAAAAAATGAAGAATAATGTTGTAAGAAAATATATTATAGAAGCAGAATAAATTTTAAATTCATAATAAACTCAAACTTTTCCTCTGTATTTAATATTCATTATAATATAAATGTTAAATTTCAAATGTATGAAGAAACAAACGTAATTATTTGAATGTTTTTAAATATATTCATTATATTAAGCATTTGTAATCAAAGAGAAGATCAGAAAAATACTTAAATTTAATTAAAAATGTGTGATTTATTTATTTATTTTATGATAAATGAAAAAGGAAATGTCGTTTTTTTTTTCCTTGCACAGTCACTAAAAAATAATACTTAAGAGACTTGAAGATAAAAAACTTACGCAAAATAAAGTTAGAACTGAAATAGATTTTTAAATTCAATGATTTCACATATAAACACAGTGAGAGATTCTCAGTTTAAAAGGTAAAATAAAAATGTACCTGTACTTGAAGTAAACAGAATAAAGTTTTGAGTCAAGTTTCATATTAAATTCGCTTTGCTAGAGTTTATCCAAAGTCTTTAAGTCATCGTACTCTAAGTTAAATATACATGTAGGCATATATATAATGACAATTAGCAGGAAGTATAGTTCTATTCAAAACATCATTATCTCCTCCCGGCTGAATCAGTGAGAGTCAATATGCATAAACTTAGCTAACTAACTTATGCTTAACCGGATGGTGCAGTTTATTTCAAATCTTTGCATATCTGTTTAAATATATTTGAATGTAAAATGTTTATATAATTCTACCTTATGATTCGAAATTAATTTGGATTTTCTCATAAAAGTTTAATCAATTGAACTGAATAAAATCATTTTTAAAATGAAATAACTAAATTTTTGAGTGAGTCTTATAAGTTATATGAAATTTTTTCTGGTCATTTCTGCATATAAAATGTCTACATTAGCCTAGTGGTTATGGTCACTAATCAAAGCCGGCTTCATCGAGTAGATGGTCCAAAGCATTGTGCTACTAAAGAACTACCGTGTAGTGAGGTTGATGTACTTTAAATCTTTCGAGGATCCAACTCCATCCATAGGTGTGGTGTGGAAGTTTGGTGTTGGAGATGATATTTCTAATGTCCACCTCGTCATCTAACCACGTTTAAAAATTACAAACTTACTCGTGACATTTAAAACAATAAATAAATAAAATCTACGCAGTTATAACATATCAAAGGATCAATTTTTCTGACACTTCAAAAACTTTTGTTAAAAAAATGTAGTTCATATGGTTTAGTTTTATTAATTTTGCACTAGAAGCAACACTAGTACTATCGGTGACAAACCACATAATTTTTAACCGCAATCAAGTGACGAGGCTGACACCTGAGCTAGCACCTCCCTCTCATAATTTCTACGCCAAGCCAACGGAAGGACTTTGTGAGACTCGACAGATTCAACGTGCGTCAGTCTCGGTTACACAGAGAGTCTTAAATAGTATCAAGACTTGATCCCACAACTCAAAGAAAAAAAGGCGACCATAAATCCAAGACCATGGCCACTACGCTGTTGTGGCGACTAAAAATATGTGAAATTTTTGGGTGTCTTAACAAGCTATCCTTCCTGTCGTTCTAATACAGACTGTATCCGGTGTATAATACTGAAGTTTAAATCGAAAATTTTACATCAGGATATTCGCACAGTATAATTTTAGTTCTTTACTTCACGATACAAATAATTAATGTTTCGAATAGTTTTTCTATACAAATATGCATTTTTAATCTGTAAATTAATATTCTCATTTTCCAAGTTTCATATATTTCTAGAATAGAGATGAAAGAATATATTTACATATTTTTAAAAATGTGATATCTTATTCCGAGTATTCTGAGTCATATAAGCTCAATTTATAATTACAATTCTAACAGTATCTTTGTAATATTTGCTGGGTTTTCGATTGCATATAAGCAGTTAACAATTGAGTTTTAACAATTTATTCACATCGTGAATACTCATAAAGATTTCAATGCTGAACACATATTACTTTACGAGGTACATCCTGAATAAATATTTTCAAAACCTTTATACCTAATAGAAATTCAGGAAAGTATAAATTTTCTTCTTTCAATTTGATTACAAGGAATTTAAAATTATTTTAATGTAGTTAGGTATAGGAGTATATAATTTACATATGGAGTAAATTAAATCCATTGTCAATTCTTTCGCCTCTGAAAGTATCATAAGAATTATTTTATCCCTCATTCTTAGTTTAGTCAATTGAAGCTTGAACATTGGAAAGGGGAAATTTTGGGTTAGGCATTTTAATTATCAATATCAGTTAAATGTCTAGAATTTATCAACGTTATTTAATTTACTTTTCTATTTCTTTATTGCCTAATTCTTTAATATATTTTATATTTAAAATTCCTGAAAGTATATACTTACAATTCAAATTGAGATTTTTTTGTTATTTATTTTATGTTTTCAACCAATTGCGATTCGAATTTACCTTTAATAATGTTTAAGTCCGATTACAGAATTTGATTCTTCTTAAAAATAAGGTATCTCTTCAAGCACACACACTTTCAACTTCTTGAATTTTCTCTCTAGCAAAGTCTTTATTTAATACTGAGTGGAATACTTATAATTTCTTAAAGGTTGGATATTGTTCAGTAATTTTTTTCTTTTTATAATTAAAATTTAATTCTAGAAATTAATAATTTTATAAAATCTGTACTCGTAATTCCTTATCAAAAATATAAATATATATAATAAATTTATATTATTTATATCTAGTACTGTTATTGAAAGTTTTAATTATAATACTAGATCCCATAATAATTTCTTTGTTATCAGTATTAATAAGTTATCATAGATATCTTAATAAATTGATAACATTATACTATTATAGTTAATTATAGTGTATATTGACTATCCAGTATGTGACTTTAACCCAAGCAGTTGTATTTTTCGAAGATTTTTATGCAATGCTACACATAATAAAAGAAATATACATACTAATAAATAGAAGTTCATTGTGGTATTCAAATCATTTCACATTCAAATAATACCAATAAAAATGTCATATGCAGAAGAAATTGTTTGAAAATCTCAAGACAAAAATGACGGTCTCGCAACTTTCCACAATTTTGAATAATTTGATATTATTTTCAGTCTATTCTTGGAGATGCCTTATTACATATTAATTTAGCTAATTCATTGATCAAGATTGGTAAAAATGATTAGTTAAAAGACTTTTTATTTTACTTCAGTCAAAAAGAAATTCCTAATTTTAATAATGTATTACTGAAAATTAGGTTCAATACTGGGAAAGAAGAATAATCTCCGTGGTAAGTAATTTCTTTAAAATTATTCATAATAAGAAGAGCTCGTAACGCCTTATTCATAAACTATAATTTCAATTAATTTCCTTTTTTCCTTTTATTTCTATGTATTTGAAGCTCGAAATGTTAGGGCTGTCATATTTTAAGGGTATGAAATAGTTATTCAAAGCAAGAAATAGTTATTATAGCTGAAATTAATATCTTACTTTTTCAATATTTCTGAAATCAAGGTGATTACATCTGATGAATTTCAAATCAATAATGATTTTAGATTCATTAAGAAAAAAGAGCAGAAGATTAATTTAATAAAAGAATACTCTTAATCTTACCTCTCCTGATTATTTCTTCAACAATTTTATTCAAATACATATATACAACGCATTTCCTTATGTACATACACTCTAAAATTAAACGCCCGTTCACAACTTTGCTAGTTACAGATGTTCTGAAGTCGATAACGTGTCTCACATTCGTGTCACACAAACTGCTGCCGTGAATAACTAGACATACTGAATGTATCTTATCTGAAATATTACTACCATAAATTATCTCTGCATGTTATATCTTATATGCATTTTACACTGGCTGAATATATTGTAGTGATTCACAGACGACATATTCTCACATTTTCAGATGAATAACTTTATCTCTTCAATCATTTTGGTTATTTAAGTATTCATATTGTTTGTACCATTCGATCTGCAATAGCTAATTAACAGAAAATAATGGCAAGTGGTGGAAAAGAAAACATTTTATTAAAAAGACAAATATATAAAGTAAAAAAATATATGATAAAGGTATCTTATTCTTTTACTTTTAAAAAACATATTTTTTAAGACATCAATTGGTTTAATTTTGTAGCAGAATTTCATACATTATTTTAATTTATTTAGGCTTAGAAACTTAAATATACACATAATAAAACCATTTTTATGAATATAACATATGTTCTTCCTAAATTATGGTTTCATAATAATGTTAGAGAATATATTTCCTAATAACAATCAAATAAAAAAATTATTAACATTTTCTTACGATTATTAGAGATTTAAAAGTATTTGCCAATGTGTGATGTGTGTATGCACTTCTTTATGATAATTTTTATCTTATATTCCATAATATTTTTCTTTGTATTACATGCATACATACATCGAAATGCCAAAAGACATGGAATAGTAACGGACAGATATCCAAATGTCAGTAGTATCGCATTTGGAACATGTTAATGGGCAGAGAATTATCATGGCTTTCATTTATACTCAAATAATTTATTTAAAAGATTTTCTGTCATGATCATGGCTTCAAGAAAAGAATTAACAGACTTTAAAAGCGAATTGCTAGTTGGAGCTAGAAGCATGAATCATTCCATTTCGGAAATTGTTAAGAAATTCAACATTCCTAGACAACACCGATTCCTCAGTGTCCAGGATGTGCCTAAAATATATGACTTCTGACCTTACTTTTCCCACCATAAACAGCACAGAGTTTAATTAGTAGACGAACTCATACAGAAAGGCTATTGATTCGCTAATAAATGCATTTCCAAGACATAATATTCGAGACAGAGATGTCTACTTATAGTTTTCAGTATTTCTAGACAAGAAATACTGTATCAAATAACAGCAACAATCAATATGAGACATACTAAAGGTGTATTCGTGAGAGCTGTACTGTCAAATTATATTATTGATAAGATATGGTAACATAAAACCGATTAGAATACCTTCATTAACAATATGTCATTGGATTCAACGCCTCTTTTGGGCTCTTGAACATATCAGTGGGTCATCTATAAAAGTCTTAGCGTATGAAAAAATGTTACTTACCCATATTAGTTATTGGTAAGAACTTATGGTAGGGTTAGAGTGTTTAGCAGACCTCTAGAGGACATGGACCCAATTTAATAACAGGGTACAGTAAAAGCTGGTGGTGGCTATTTAATGGAGTGGGTTATTTTTACATTGTATATACTTAGTAATATGGTTTTGTTAAACCAATCACTGTTAATAGTTATGTTCAATTACTTAGAGACTATTTGTAGCTATAAATGGACTTATATACCCAAACAACAATAAAATTTTCCTGAATACCAACGCATCCTGTCACTGAATCAAAATTATTTGCAATACGCTTGAAAAATATTCATCATAATTGTAGCTGATAATTTGGCCACCTAGATAATCAGAACAGAATCCCATCGAAAATATATGAGACGCTTTAAAAAGATTATTTCGCGA
Source organism: Nephila pilipes (assembly GCA_019974015.1). NCBI lineage: Eukaryota > Metazoa > Arthropoda > Arachnida > Araneae > Nephilidae > Nephila > Nephila pilipes. The sequence continues at coordinate 193,491 of BMAW01074338.1, forward strand.
GCAACATCCTTCACCGATAACTCTTTTGTAATTATGGACAGCCAAAGAAGCAGCATGGCTGAATATTTCTTCAGGGTGCTTATTAATCCTCGTTCAGTCAATGCTTAGTCGAGTTTCTACACTTCACAGGGCAAACAAAGTCCCGCACGATATTTTGAGGAATGGCAGAATGTTTAGCGCTTGATTTATATATTTATATAGTTATATATATATATATCCGAAATTCTCAATGTTTTGATTATATTATTACGATCATTAATAATAGATTTCTGAAAGTAAAATTGTTCTTATTGCCAGCAATTATATATTTCCTGTACACTATCAGAACAAAATTTAAAGACAATTAATATCAGTCTTTATCCTATTCACTTTTCAACACCATAAAAAACTTTATCTGCTTATTGAATCTAGTTAGCACAGCTATTAAGTAGTGGTTTTTAAGCAGTTTTATTTTTGTTTCAGATTGAACTGTAATCACTACACCTAAGATTTTTTTTTACACAAACTACTATATGGAAATTTCAGTCTAACAAAATCAGTGCTTCCGACTTTTTTTCAAACACAATAAAAAAAAAATTATGAAATGTATTGAACAACCATTTATGACGTAATGTTAGTGAAAAACAATTCGATATAAAAAAAACCAAAGTTTTTAAAAACGTTACTAAAAAACGTTTTGGCTTAACGTTAAGTCCGCGAAGAAGACCAAGGTAGCCACATTTGGCAAAATACCACCAAATAATTCCTTTCACCAAGTGCTGCTGTAGCCAAAAAGAAATTATTGAAATATTATTTAAAACTTGTCTCAAATGTCTAAATATTGCATTGTTAGTCGAGTAAGAATGATTCACAAAGTTTCAGAGCTCTAGCTTGCTGGGAAGTTGATTAAATTAAAGATCGAAAATTTGATGACTCACTGATACACACACAGACAGACACACACTTAGTGAAATACATAGAAACGTTGTTAAATAGATCGCGCCCATAAAATTCCTTTAACCTTTTTACTTCATAGTTTACCAAAATTATTCTCAAACCTCCCTTATTTTATTCAAAAAATAATTCAATATATGTATATATATATATATTTGTAAGTTAACCGTTTTTAAAAAAAAACTATAGAAATTGTTTACATAGAACATCTCCTTTACTTATTTCAGTTCCTGATTATCTCTAACTAGAAACTGATAGTAATGCACTCTCTCGACAGTCAGAAAATGGAAACATTGGAACATTTCACGAAATTTACCAGCACGTCCAAACCAATCAATAAGAATGAATATATTGTAATTATTTTCCAATACCTTATTAAATAAAGGCTTGCCGCGAAACTCTCCCCAGTCTTTCCCTGATGGTTTTCTCACGGGCTTGGAACATTTAGTAGCAATTGATTTTACAATTAAACGAAATGGAAACACACACGTAGTTGATTCTTATCGACGGAGTGGGAGATATTTCTTTTCTGAGCAGAATGCAAAAATGTGCTGAAATACCAGAATTCCAGAAACAGAGTCCCGATCTCGGAAGCATTAGAAATGATTCGAAGACATGATCAATACAACCTGTCAGAAAGGGAAAGTTCCAGCGTCTTTAAAGAAGTACTTAATTTGTCATCTACGAAGAAAATTTTCTTAACGTCTCCTTTTGCTTTATTGGTAAACTTTCTCATCGATTCTGAAAGTTCTCCCCGAGATAATAGAATTCTAAAAAGACTATCTTCAAAAGCCTTTTCAATAAGTCCAATCCGTCAATGGAAGGATCACGTCACCGGCGTTAATTACGGTAATGGAACTTTAATGTAGATGAAGCCTTATTACGAACTGCGCATAAAATTCGTACTCGATATTGATTTTAGTGATATTTTGATCAAATAACTTTTTTATGTCTCAGTCTTAGCCAATGACGCTTCTTTCCTTAATTTCAATAATTTCACAGAGAATTTTTGACGTCGTTTAAATATTAAATCTGTGAAAACTCAAAGAATTTTACGATCGAATGTTTTTCATTTTATCGTAAATTTTTTTCCAGTTAAATTGTAGGAATGAAAATAGTCTATTTTTTTATTTTTAAAAGGTTAGTAAAAGTAAAAACAGATGTACGATTAACTGAAAGTATTTTCTTAAGATATTTTAAGTTGTTGTCATTGTTTTATTCAAAAACAAATGTTAGAAAATTAAAAGAATTTTCTGAAGTTACTCTAAAATATTAAGAAATTATAATTTGCATCAAAAAAAATTTAATTTTTGGTGCTTTAGTTCTTATTATTCATTCATTGTTGAGTATTATAAAATAATTTCAAGTTTTGACTTCAAAAGAAATAGGTTATTTAATGTAAAATAAATATTATTTTTAATATAGAATGTTAAGTTTTCAGCATCAGAAATACGATTTAAAAACGTCTAAAATTTTACAAATTTACATAATTTACCATTCTTTAACAGAGATAAATTAAAGGAATTATATAAATCGTATGCAACTTCATGCACGGGCTTAATTAATTCTTGCTGTATTAAAAATTTACAGTTATTTATTAGTAAGATTATATTATTCATCATGTAATTTACTGAAATTTGAATGATGCTCAATTATAGTATATTTTTCTGTACCTAACACTCAGTTATTTTTTTAAAAATAAATTGTGTTGGTGTTGATTGAGATTTAACAGAAAATTTTCTTTCAATCAAAAGAAATTTCCAAGAAATGAACTCCGGATTATCACCTTTCATTCAAAATTTATTTCAGCATTCGAAAATGAAATTTTTTTTATATTATCGTTTTCAATAGTTTCTTTATTATATGAGGAGCAAATTGTTTCTATTCCAATTCTAATTAAAGATTTCATGAGCAATATCTGATTATTTAGAGTATATGATGTATGTGCTGTATGAAGATGAAGATAAGGGGATATACGACGGTGTGTGTGGTTTTAAAAATTGTTTTTGTTTGTTTGTTTGTTTGTTCAACAGATGGTGTTGATAAAGTAATTTGGCAATGTGTATTGCCACCTGTTAAACTTTTATTGTCTCCTGCGACCTATTTATAGATAAGTTTTTGTTTGTTACGATTTTCTGCTAAGTCAAAATATTATTAGAGCCGCTACGAGATTTCGTAACCATTTTGATTCAAGTTGTCGCCATTGATGAAAGCTGCATTCAGTTATTATTAATAAACTTTTCTTAAGAGAAGGCTCATATTTAATATAATCTTAAGAACCCATACGATAAAATATTTTTGAAACCCCAATTATTATCTTAGAAACTCGTTTAAAATTAAAATTAACTAATTAAAAAATTCCCTTTTGATAAAGGAAATGTACGAATTATATTAAAAGAAAAAATTAAGTTATGCTTTCCTTAGAGAACATCGAAATTCTTAAGCAAACACATGTTATACAGAATACAAAAGAACTGCAGTTAGATACAATTATTTAAATCAAAACAATATAAACTATTAAATTAAATTGATGTGAAATATATTTGGAAAGTTTTTATTATAACATAGTACTGCTGTTCTATTTATTAATCTTTCGGTATAAATTTTAGGAATAACATTTTTTGATATTGTTAAACTTCAATATTCAAGAAAGCAGATTTTTAAATTTTTTTTCACGCGATTTTGGGAATTTTTTAAAAAATTTGATAAAGTAACAAGCCTTTACTATCAAATTCCGTCTATTTAGAATAATTTTCAAGAAAATAATTAAAATTATTTTTAATATCTTTGTTAAGAGAAGCATGGCTATAATATAAGCAACTTCTCTTATATATTATTTTCAAAAATAGTACAATTTGTATTTCAAAAAAATTACCTATTTGTTAAGGTTATGTATAACATATAATCTTACGAAAGATAATATTTTGTCAAGATTTTTGCAAGATAATTTTAGTTAAATATGGAAGAAACTGATTTCAAAACTTTATTCTGAATTGCTATACTTATATTGCAAATCTTTATTATTGAATTATGTATATATATATATATATATTTCAATATATATATATATATATATATATATATACATATATATATATATATATATATATTATTATTACATATATATATATATATAATATATATACATATATATATATATATATATATTAATATTTATTTACATATATATATATATATATATATATATATATATATATATATATATATATATATATATAAATATATATATTTCAATATATATATGTTGAGAATATTTATTAATATATATCATAATATATATAGTATCAATTGCTAAAACGAAAATCTTAAAAGAGAATTTTAAATACTAATTCTTATTCATAAAGCTCATATGTCTTAAAATATTTCATTAATTATTTTCCTTTTTTCTTTTCTTTTCTGTAGTTTTCATATCTTGAACTAAGATCAGAATACCTTTACAATTAAAGAATAAATATATAAGAGATTGCATATGAAATTAATATTTTAAAACTCAAATCTTTATAGTTAAACATATTCCTCTTTACCTTCATATCGTATATTTTATTCTAACAAGAGAAATGGCTTAAAAAATATCAATTATTTTGGTTAGTTGGGTTGTATTATAAAATGGAAAAAGGTTGGTAAAATGAAATCATGAAGCACGTACTTTTATGTTTAAAGTATGATAGTATTCAGTAATGTAAATGATAAAATTCATGAAATTATATATTCCCACGATATTTCAAATTTATTCTTTCTATTAATATTGTGTAATCCTGAAAAAAAAAATATAGAACATTTTCCAAGGAAAAGGATTTTAATAAAAATAACGTTTTTAACCAAACACAACTCCTTAATTTTAATTTAAAATGTTTGAAATTTATGTTATAAGAAACTTATTAATATACTTTTTATATATTTTGTTTCATTATATAATTTTAAGGAAGCATATAAATTTACAGAATTTTTTATCCATTATATTTTTTTATTAAATAAAATTGACTGATAATGTTTTACTAGAATTTTTACACTATTTTAATATCAATTAATTTAGATTTAGAATATGGTTTGAATTAATTTAATCTATTTTACAAAATTATTGGTAGTGTATTTTAATTAACTGACCTTTACTTATTCTCATTATTAGAATAACAGAAGCGACTTCCAGTAAAATGAAATTTCCCTTTGAAATGTTCACGCTATGTGCGGGGATAGTATGGTTGTGCATAATTTTAGTCAAATTAGATGCCGTTTTCTGTACTTGTAATTCCTTAGGATATGTTATTATTAACAAATCTCATTTGCAGCAATAAACAATGTTCAATCAAACGAATTTAACAAACGAAACCTACCTGCAATATCATTTTTTGTCTTATTCATTTACCAACACTTGAGTTTCATTCTGTTTTTTTTATTTCATAAATTATAATATATTTCAAACGTAATAAAAATATCATCTTAGTTAATTTTGAATTGCATTAGTTTAGCTCTAGGGAATTATCGTTGTTTATTATAAAAGATTGTTTATTTAATTACATTTAGATAATGGAAACAATATTTTATCTTATATATATAACGTGTAGGCTTTTATCAAAAGATCTTAACTAAAAAAGACTTCTGATCTGATCATACATATTTACTTATTGTCACCTTTATATATAAACGCCATCTATCCTTGAAAAGCTCCATGAAAATCTTTAAACTATTCAAAAGAGGCTGGAAGTACTTATATTATTCCTCCAGTACGCATGACACATTCCCTTTCACCTCTTCAACAGACTCAAATTTTTTGTTTCTTTTTTAATGTGATTTCTCTTTGGAAAAACATGACAATACCTGCATGGAGCAAGATCCGAGAGAATATATGGACGGCGTATAACATTGGGATGCTGTACATGACTAGATACCTTCTGACAGACATGCAGGAATGGCTTCCTTCTGCAATTCGAGTCGTTTATTTCTATGTCTACTCGAAACGCAAGAACATGTAGGTAGAAATGTTGATTAATAGTTTAACCTTCAGAAGTGAGTGACAGATCGCATTCCCGCGAATATCGGTAGAAAAACAATCATCAATGCCTTGAATTTTGATTTGCTCATTTGATTTTTTATTTGGCTCGGTGAAAAGCGTTCTTCCAGAGCACGAATTGCAGCTTCTGCTTAGTGACCATAAGTAACAATTCACGATTCGCAACACGTTATTATCCTTCCTAATAAGTTTGGTCAATGGTATTCAATTAGTACAAGTCATTTTTTTCGAGCTTCTTGTTGAAACCTGAGAAATTTAGGAACCATTATGACTACATTTCTTTTGCATATTAAAATTTCTAAGCAAAATTTGTAGTACGGATTCCTTGTCAATCTCTATAGTCTCAACAATAATACGAAACCACGGTCAGATCGAAACACATTACCGATTTTTTCGATATTATCATCCCGTTTTCAAATGGAAGGGTCGACCGAGAGGAATCATCTTCAATTCTTTCTCGCCATCTTGAAAACGCTTAACCCACTACACGCACGAGATGAATATTCATTTCCTAGCAATTTTTTTCAATAAATTATAAGTTTCAGTACCGGTTTTTCTAAGTTTCATGTGAAATTTACAACAATCATTGCCTGTTATTAAACTATCGTTTTTCCGTGAAATAATAAATTACTTAATTCAAACGAACACTGCAGCTTTACGAATTTGTATACAGAAGCGAAAAGGCACTGAATTCGAAAGAGACAACTCACGTTAACAGCTGTCGGTTGATGGAGTTGGAGCAAGCTTCACTTCTTTTCACTTCTTCTGTAACAGCGTCAGTCCTCGTTATACACCTACACTTTTATCATTTACCTGATTTTCACGGTATCTATGAAACCCGATTCTTTAAAAAATGGGGAGAAATATAAGCAATCTGTCTGTAAAAAACTTTGAATAAATTCTAAAATACAGTAAAACTGGAGTCAGATCTTTATTAATTAAATTTGATGCTTGTATGGGGAAAGTGGGTAGGAATTATTTAAAAATCAAATGGAAAACTAAGAGAATGATTCAACGTGCAATACATCACAGATATAATTTGCCTTATGCGACTGCTCAGTACATTTTAAGTTCTTAGCTATCAATACTTTTACATAAAAGAAATGTAAAGTAATATAGATTACAAAGTTTTCTAAATAAAGATTTATAATGCTACTATTCACATAACCGTGACTCGCATATTTTATTGAAAACCGATTCACCTTTGTGCTGATGTTCATAATTTCAATAATCATTTTAAATGTTAATGTTCTTAAATCATTTGTCGTTAGCTTATATTTTGTCTAATTAAACAATTAGCGTAATAAAGATATCACATATATTTGATTATTTATCGTAGAAATCCCAGGAGTAAAGAATATCAAAGAACATGTGTATAAATATGGTAAGATTGAAAGAATATTAGATTTTTTTTCGAGGATCACAAACAATATAAACTTTCACAAAAAACTCTAAATGTTCTGTTGAAAGTAATTTTTTTAAAATTGTATATAATTCTAATTAAAAGTAACATTATTATTAATAAACCTAATAATTTTCATTTTTTTATATTTTTGTATTTCAAGTTTGCAGATTTTAGAATATTTTTATATAATACAAAATAATTTAATACAAACGTACCACATAATAAACACGATATTTTAACACTAAATTTAAGACAGCTGTGTTTAAAAACTAAACATGGAACAAAAAAATTTCTCTAGCAAATATAAAATTCTATACCTTTACATTGGTTATCATTTTTATTTCAAGAAGTTATCAAATTATTTGCATATAGGTATAATGCTGATAGCTGCTTTGGTAAGACGTTCAAACATTTTCTTTTAATAAAATAGTCCACGGTATCGGAAATTTGACTGTATTAATGGCTTCTATCTACTGGTTTATTTCAGGAATCACATTTTTCTCCTCCAATAGAATATTTTTAAAGATTAGAAAATGCTTAAACAAATCATTAAAATAATAAAAAATATTTTTTTAAAAAATCGAAGGAAAACATTATTCGCAGTATTCTTCATTATATTTTGCTCTTCTGGATGCACTTTATTGAATTCAAATAGATAAAATGGTAAAGATTTTGAATGGTTGTAGGAATTTCCTAGATTAATATTACGTTCACGAATCAAAATGACCTGTAGATGGAAGAATAAATATGAACCAGAATGACAATGCAGAAAATTAATTTTAAATTATATCTCCTTCACTCTGTATATCTTAAACTCAGCTGTGATTCTCTAATTATTTTTATAATTATTCAAAAGGTCGTTTGTTTCTGTTCTCAAATACATTCTAAATTTATGTAATAAATTATTTGCCATTAGAGAAGCCTAATGCTCTCCGAATGTTTAAAATCAACTCATCTGTATCTAAAAAACAAAAAATAATATATTCTTGTTTATTGACACCTGAAACTTTACTTCAGTTTCTTGAGCATAATTTGGAATTATTTCTATGTCATAGAAAAAGTTTAAGTTTCTTTATTTGATAGAATTATTTCTTTTTTTTTTTTTTCATTCCTCTTCACAGACTGAAGAAAAGTTAAAGATAGCTTCCACAATCAAATGAATTTGTAAAATATTTGCATTCAATATATAATTGCTTAGGAAGTAAGAATAAGAAAAAATAATCACTTTTCTAGAAACACAAAAATTTTAAGAAACAGAAGCATAAAAATGAAAAAAATCACAATTGCATCTCTTCACATGTTTCCGAATTGAATATAATAGTTTTATTTGGAAGATAAAAGGCTCAAATACATTAATATAAAATTGTCCATTTAAAAAATTTTAGTTCTAACCTTTACTCAACTGTATATTACACAAAAAAAACTGAGTGTGAATCAAAAATTTGAGATTCGAATAAAAGAAAATAATTAATTTTTCCATACATAAATGAAAATACTACTTTCTTCAACTTTAATATAAGACACTCTACTCTTATTAGATCACCAAATAATCACAGCTAGCACTTAAATTAAGTAAATCTTCCTTAAAAACACCATAGTTTTTGTGATACCATATTTGTCTTAATGTTTGAAATGTATATTAAGTTTTTAAATGCTGTTATAACTACTGTTCCAACTACTAGAATTAACTTGCTAAATTATATCTTGATCCACAAATAGTATCCGCTATAAATTGAGACTGACCTCATTTACACAAAACCATTTCATGTTTGTTAAAAATTTCATTTATTTCTGTTGAGATATCACAATCACAATTAGTGCACAAATTTACAACACATTTATAATAGATAGTTTACTGGCCATTACTTAGTTACATAATTGGATAGCGATGTATTAATTAAAGCTGATGCAGATATTAGTGATAAATATTGAATTAATAACGACAAAAGTCCCACATATTTCAGTATATACACAATATTAGTAAACAGTAAACCCTAAATCGAATAATATTAGTTTGACGTAAGTAATTAAATTATCAATAAGAGACTCAGTAGAGTCTCTTCACCTACACAGGATTAAAATACAATATCTGCACATTGAAATTCAGTTTTATTTGCACAATTGAACTTTTAGTTTGGTAATCCGTAATTTTAAGCTCATGGTTTATAAGCAAAAATTTACGATAGGATGAAAGTAATATTTAAATTTATTAAGAATATTTCCCATAAAATTTTTTGAGAATTTTTTTTTCTAAAGAAACAGATTTATGATTTATGAGTAGCTATCTCAACATTGAAACAAAAAGTAAAAATTTAATCACAAACAAAAATTTTTCTGACGTTATTTTTTAATCTTTTTTTCTGTTTTCTTTTATTGTTAAAAATTAACTGCAAACCAAGTCAATTTTATTATACAATGATTAAAAACCTTTCCAGTAATTTGATATATGAATTAATCAATTGCGCATTGGAAATTTGATGAAAGAATAATTCCATTAAACTGCATTTTAAATTTAAAACTAGAATAATATGCATAATGACATTTTAAGACAGCAATATGCAATCTAAATCCAGCTTTTGGCAACAA
>BMAW01074338.1:203468-224924 GCA_019974015.1 Nephila pilipes
AATCATTTATCGTTAGTTATATTTTCTTCATTAAACAATTAGCGTAATAAAGATATCACATATATTTGATTATTTATCGTGAAATCCCAGGAGTAAAGAATATCAAAGAACATGTGTATAAATATGGTAAGATTGAAAGAATATTAGATTTTTTTTCGAGGTACACAAACAATACTATAAACTTTCACAAAAAACTCTAAATGTTCTGTTGAAAGTAATTTTTTTAAAATTGTATATAATTCTAATTGGAAAAGTAACATTATTATTAAAACCTAATAATAATTTTCATTTTTTTAATTATTTGTATTTCAAGCTTTGCAGATTTTAGAATATTTTTATATATACAATAATTTAATACAAACGTACCACATAATAAAACACGATATTTTAACACTAAATTTAAGACAGCTGTGTTTAAAAACTAAACATGGAACAAAATTAACTTTCTCTAGCAAATATAAAATTCTATGTTCCTTTACATTGGTTATCATTTTTATTTCAAGAAGTTATCAAATTATTTGCATATAGGTTATAATGCGATAGCTGCTTTGGAAGACGTTCAAACATTTTCTTTTAATAAAATAGTCCACGGTATCGGAAATTTGACTGTATTAAGGCCTATCTACTGGTTCATTTCAGAATCACATTTTCCCTCCAATTAGAATATTTTTTTAAAGATTGAAAATGCTTAAACAAATCATTAAAATAATAAAAAATATTTTTTTAAAAAATCGAAGGAAAACATTATTCGCAGTATTCTTCATTATATTTTGCTCTTCTGGATGCACTTTATTGAATTCAAATAGATAAAATGGTAAAGATTTTAGAATGGTTGTAGGAATTTCCTAGATTAATATTACGTTCACGAATCAAAATGACCTGTAGATGGAAGAATAAATATGAAACCAGAATGACAATGCAGAAAATTAATTTTAAATTATATCTCCTTCACTCTGTATAGTTCTTAAACTCAGCTGTGATTCTCTCTAATTATTTTTATAATTATTCAAAAGGTCTTTGTTTCTGTTCTCAAATAGCATTCTAAATTTATGTAATAAATTATTTGCCATTAGAGAAGCCTAATGCTCTCCGAATGTTTAAAATCAATCCACTGTATCTAAAACAAAAAATAATATATTCTTGTTTATTGACACTCTGAAACTTTACTTCAGTTTCTTGAGCATAATTTGGAATTATTTCTATGTCATAGAAAAAGTTTAAGTTTCTTTTATTTGATAGAATTTCTTTTTTTTTTTTTTCAACATTCTCTTGCACTGAAGAAAAGTTAAAGATGCTTCCACAATCAAATGAATTTGTAAAATATTTGCATTCAATATAATTGCTTAGGAGTAAGAATAAGAAAAATAATCACTTTTCTAGAAACACAAAAATTTTAAGAAACAGAAGCATAAAAATGAAAAAAATCACAATTGCATCTCTTCACATGTTTCCGAATTGAATATAATAGTTTTATTTTAAGATAAAAGGCTCAAATACATTAATATAAAATTGTCCATTTAAAAAATTTTAGTTCTAACCTTTACTCAACTGTATATTACACAAAAAAAACTGAGTGTGAATCAAAAATTTGAGATTCGAATAAAAGAAAATAATTAATTTTTCCATACATAAATGAAAAATACTTTCTTCAACTTTAATATAAGACACCAACTCTCAAGATTAGATCACCAAATAATCACAGCTAGCACTTAAATTAAGTAAATCTCCTTAAAAACACCATAGTTTTTTGTGATACCATATTTGTCTTAATGTTTGAAATGTATATTAAGTTTTTGAATGCTGTTATAACTACTGTTCCAACTACTAGAATTAATGCGTAAATTATATCTTGATCTCACAATAGTATCCGCTATAAATTGAGACTGACCTCTATTTACACAAAACCATTTCATGTTTGTTAAAATTTCATTTATTTGTGTTGAGATATACTCAATCACAATTAGTGGCCAAATTTACAACACATTTATAATAGATAGTTTACTGGTGATTACTTAGTTAACAATAATAATTGATAGCGATGTATTAATTAAAGCTGATGCAGATATTAGTGATAAATATTGAATTAATAACGACAAAATGTCCACATATTTCAGTATATACTAATATTAGTAAACAGTAAACCCTAAACAACTATCAATATTAGTTTGACGTAAGTAATTAAATTATCAATAAGAGTATTGAGAGTCTCTTTCACCTACACAGGATTAAAATACAATATCTGCACATTGAAATTCAGTTTTATTTGCACAACTTGAAGTTTTAGTTTTGGTAATCCGTAATTTTAAGCTCATGGTTTATAAGCAAAAATTTACGACAGTGATGAAAGTAATATTTAAATTTATTAAGAATATTTCCTACATAAAATTTTTTGAGAATTTTTTTTTCTAAAGAAACAGATTTATGATTTATGAGTAGCTATCTCAACATTGAAACAAAAGTATAAAAGATTTTAATCACAAACAAAAATTTTTCTGACGTTATTTTTATAATCTTTTTTTCTGTTTTCTTTTATTGTTAAAAAAATTAACTGTCAAACCAAGTCAATTTTATTATACAATAGAAAAAAAACCTTTCCAGTAATTTTATATGAATTAATCAATTGGCTTGGAAATTTGATGAAGAATAATTCCATTAAAACTGCATTTTAAATTTAAAACTAGAATAATATGCATTAATGGGCATTTTAAGACTAATGAGAATATGATTAAAATATTATTAATTTAAAAAATATGTTTCATGATTGATAGTCGTCTTGCATCTTGTGAGTATGTAGACCTTTGGTAACAAACAATTTTATATATTTGAGATATGAATTATGGTTAAAAGAAGAAACGTGAATTCCCAAAAATATTATGAAGAATCTGTGTTTTATTAAAATTGCATACAAACTGCAATTCTCTTAAATGAAAGTCAGATATTTAAAGACATAAAGCAGTAATAATTGATGAATGTATTTATAACCAAACTAATAAGTTACACCTATCTAATAAATACTAATCTTCAAAAATATATAACCTTTTTCAAGTAAAAGGATCCATAGGCAATGTGTGCATAAATTAGAATTCAAGTATTATTCAATAACATGTGAAAGTCCCCGGTTTGACACATAGATGGCGCTACTAAATTAAATCCATATGTTTTTTAGTTACTCTCTAACTCAAAGATGCTGTATAAATTTACAGCTGTCGGATCATTAGTTTGTGAATTATAGCATTTTGAGTGAAGCAACTTTGTTATAGTGAAAAAATGGATAAAAGGGAATTTCTCTGTTGATAAAATATGCTTTTTGAAGGGAAAATACAGTGAAGTAAACACTTGCTTGATGCCGAGTTTCCGACACTGCCCAGGAAAATCAACCATCAAGGATTGGTATGCTGTTTAGACGTGGTGAAATGAGCCCCAAACGGTAAGCAGTACGCCCAAAAAGAGTGCTAAAATACATTAAAAAAAATCACAAAATGATTTTGAATGACCGTCAATAAATTAAACAAATAGCAGACTCAAGATATCAACTGAACGTACATCATATCATCACGAATATTTGGTATGAGAAAGCTCTGTGCAAAGTGGGTGCCGCAGCGAGCTCACTTCTTTGACCAAAAAAACAAAGATTGATGATTCGAGCAGTGTTTGAAGACAGATAGACTCCGAGTTTGCGTCGATATGTGACAATGGATGAAACATGGCTCTATCATTTCACCTGAAGTCCAATCACAGTCATCCGAGGACTGACTTCGATGAACCTGCCCAAAGTGTGGAAAACGCAACAGTCGGCTGGCAAGGTTATGGCGTCTGCTTTTGGATGCGTGAATAATTTTCATTGACTAATGAAAAAGGAAGACCATCAAGAGCGACTATTACAAAGCGTTATTGGACCATTTGAAGGACGAATCTGAAGAAAACGGCCGTGAAAGAAAAAGAAAGTGCTGCTTCACCAAGACAATGCACCGTGTCACAACATATCGACTATTACATAGCTTTATTGACTCATTTTAGGATGAAATCACCGAAAACGGCCGCAGAGAAAAAAAGAAAGTGAGCTGCTTCTACCAAGATAATGCACTGTGTCACAAGTCAATAAAACGATGGCAAAAAATCCATGAATTTGCTCGATTGCTTTCCTCATTCCACCGTATTCTCCAGATATCTTAGCCTCCCAGCGACTATTTTCCCGTTCTCAGATTCTCAAAAGAATGCTCAAGGAAGAAATTTTTGTCGAATGAAGAGGTGATCGCCGAAACTGAGGCCTATTTTGAAGCAAAGGACAAATCGTACTACAAAAATGGTATCGAAAAGTTGGAGGGTCGCTATAATCAGTGTATCACCCTTGAAGAGAATTATGTTGAATAAAAGAAACTAATTTTGCCAAAAAAAATTGTTTTACTATGGTAGGCCGGGGACTTTTCAATTGACCTGTTATGAGATTCCTTAGCCAATTTTATTTCCAAATTCTTCTATTTTAATATTTTATGGGATATGTTTCTCAAAATTCCATTTTTCCTAACTTTTATTTTAGAATACTTATCTTTCTTTCTATATGTAAATTGTGTAAATGTATGGCAAACGTAGACTGTAATATTTAACTAGTTTGGTCATTTATTTAATATTACACTATCACGCTTAGAATAGATATTAATGATTATGTATATATAAATATATATATATATATATATATCCAATGCTTTTATTAAAATACTTCCAAAAGAACATTTTATTTACAGAATTCTATAAAAAAAAGTTTTTCTAAAATAGATTAACTGCATAAAAAAAATTCTAAAATACTTTTGTTAAGAAATGAAATCACTTATATTGGAGAGAAAACGTTTTCAATGCCTATTGTTACAGTTTTCAAAAACAACGTTTTGAAAGTTAATTAATTCTGCGAATCCAAAGTAAATTATATAAAGATAAACTCTCGAGAGAAGTAGTATATAATTCGATAGAAGCAATAATGATTAAAGAAGTACCTTCCTATATCATAAAATAACCAACATTCTACTTTTTAAAATCATTTTCTTTTTTTAAACTTCACAAGCAATTAAACATAATAATATTCTATCGATATGAAATCAAATTATACGTTAAAATTGTTTCCCTGTTCCATTACAAAACCATAGTTTTTACAATAAGAAATAATTTACAATTATTTTTTTCCTTTTTTTTTTGATTATTTCATACAATAAAACTTAATTTAAAAAACCCTTACAAGAGGCAAATTATGATAGTTTACAAATATACGTATTATACTTAGGTAAATGCATTGTTTAATATCGAATGTCAAATAGTTATAGAAAAAAAAACTTATTTCGTCTTAAAACTCAAGCACAACTGATCATTTTAATTGCTATAAATAACAAAGAATACATAAGTATATATATCACACATCCTGAATCCATTTTCCTATTTTTCTAATAATAGATAATGTTATTCAACTATCTATTATCTTGAATTGTACAGCCAGCTATAAATATTTGTTGTTTATGATTCTTTTCAATAAAGGTTTCCGATAAAGATCAATAAAATCCCATTTCAAAGTACTATCACAACATGGATTTTAGCGTTTCAGAAACGAAATTCGGAATCTGTTTACTTGCGTTATCTATGCTCCCAAGCTAAAAATAAAAGATGTTTTCGAAAGATAGTTCTGAAATAGTACATATATATATATATATATATATATATATATATATATATATATATATATATATGAAATAAAATGTTACCGTATGGAATATAAAAATTTTATTATTAATAAAGTGGATAAACATGTTATTACTGTCGATTTGAGAATAGGATAGAATATTGAGAAATTTATTAATATGGATACAGGTTTTAAGTATTATGATATCAAATAGGAACTATTCCCTTAAAAGAAAGATTATATATATATAAAAAATATGCATATAAATAAAGCTCTATTCAAGAAATATACAGCTACCAAATAATGAATTTAAATTTTTCACTTCTTTATTTCACTGAAATTTCATGAAGATCCCATTAAAAATAAAACATTCAGTTATGTTTACAATAATGAAACTGCTATCATTAAAATAGTTTAGATATTATCAAGAAAATAAAAGACATTGATTTATTTTCCATTAGTAATAATGATTTTAAAGACCTTCTTCATTTGATATACGTAGATGATCTAATTAACTTGTTGTTATTTATTCATAAGGATTTTAATATTAATGAATTCATTCCAAATGATAAATTTAAATCGTCAGTTAATATTATGTTTTCGAAAATTTATATTAATTATAAATATAAAAAAAAACTAATAAAGTATGGGTATTTCACAAGGACCAGCAAGTATTAGTTAAAATAACATCTACTTAAACTTTTATGAACAAAATTACATTGATAAAGATAGTTTACATTATTCATATATATATTGCTGATTTACATGTTTTCAAAAACAATAAGCATTCTGAAAATAGCACTATTTTACTTTTTTATCCTGTATATTTAAATATAGTTCAAACAAATAATCGAAATTATGAACAAAGTTTAGACATAAAATTTAAAATTGAAGCAAATAGAATTATTATAAGAAATTATTGCAAGATAAACTGCTTTAAATTTCAAAATAGCAAGGTTCCCTTTCTGGAATAGCTGTCTACATATTTCTATGTTTAGAAATATTATTACTAATAATTTAATAAGAAATATTTTCAACTTACTGAAATAGTAAGTTGTAATAAACTAAAAAATATTAAATATAAAAAGTTTATCGCAAGTGAAATTAAAGCTAATTATCCTATATATTTTATTAATAAACATTTAAAAATTACCAAGCAAATCAAAAATTGTGTGTGTGTGTGTGTGTGTGTGTGTGTGTGAGGGTGTGAGTGGGTGTGTCTCTGTGTGTGTGTGTGTGTGTGTGTGTGTGTGTGTGTGCAGATGTATATAAATGAGTGTATGCGAGTGAGTAAATATTTTTTCAATTTAACTCCAAACATTATCAAACTCTATTTACCTAGTATATTCTTTGTAGAGAGTTTATTTATACAGGATGAATATAGTTTAACTTATGAATAATTCAATTGTGTTCTAAAAATTTGTCTTATTAAATCATTCTCCATAAATCTGTGAATGGCAAATGATTTATTTTGACTCTAAATTTCCTCCAAAATAGCATCACTAATTTGTCATCACTCCTGTTATAAAACAGAAAGTATTTTAAACTTAATTCTCAGTGAAAAAGCTGCAAAAGCATTTTAAATAAAAACAAGTAACTTAATATTTTTTTAAAAAACTTTTTATCTCGGCTAGATTTTAGTTACCTCCTTTCTTAAAATGTGTTTAAGCAGTTAGATTATTCCCCTTTTCCCAAAACCATTTTGAGAATATATAATAGAATTTGGAAAGAAAAGTTTCTCGTGACGTGAGAAAGAAAAACCAAGTTTCATCAAATTACCCAAACGTTGTTGGTCGGTGGAATTTTATGAACTTTAAATGGCTTCATTAAAAGTCACCCATTTATTCCATGCACGATCAAAATGAAATGAGTATAACTATCAAGATTAATGCTGGAAACCGGCTTCATTTCCAAAAAAACTCTTAGCAATATTTTTAATATATTTTTTGAGCATGATGTGTAGTTGGAAGCCTTTTTAACAAATGAAGGAACGTAATTATCTCAAATAAGGAAGGAGAAGTCTCTTAATGAAAGAGGGTTTTTTTGTGTGAACTTCAAAAGTAGAAAATAGTTTTCAATTATAAATTAAAGTCTTAAGAGCTATACAGGGTTTCAGTTTGATTTTAAAGTGTTTGGAAGTTTAAGCTTTATTTTTAAACTCACAATTAATTTTTTTAAGTTATTCATTCATTAGATCTACGGAGTTATAGGAAAGAGTTCAATCTGAAATTGAGTTATTTATTGGAAGCTCTTATAGTAGAAGGAAATTTAGTTTTTTAAATGTTATTACAAACTTTGCCTCTTTTGTTTTGGAGTACATAAGGGTTAGAAATCAATACTTTAATTTCTAATGGCTTACTGTAAGCAAAACAATCAAAAGAATAAATTTTGTTATGAAAATAATTGAGTATCATAAATCATAATTTAATTAATTTACCATGATGAATGCATTGCATGTCAAAATGAAAAGTTATTTTATATTTTGTAACTAAGCTTGCTTCTGTTTTGTTTTGGAATTTTTTTTTCTTAAGATTTGTCGTGATGGAAGTTTACAGTTATATGGAATGTATCAATGTCTACAATGATGTTTCCGATACTGACTTCTTACTTACTAGATGAAAAGGTGTGAACAATGATGTATTGATATAAGAACAGCTAGACACAGAGTTCGTACTCTAATTCAAAAATTTAAATTTTAGAATAATTATTTCGTCAACAAGCACCATTATCTATACTTCCGCTATTTCTAAATATACTTATTCATTTATACCTTTTATAAGTATGGTACATTTCATATTTTGAAACTGGACATAAAATTCGTACTTTAATTCCTAAATTGAAATTTTTTAGAAAATTTATTTCTCCAACAAATTATGCTCTACTAATTCCTATATTTTCTCATTATTCCTTCATTTTTATTATATATTTCATACGCGTTATAACTTTTATACAAGTAAAGTATACCTTTTATACAAGTAAAGTATACCTTTTATACAAGTAAAGTATACCTTTATACAAGTAAAAGTACTTATACAAGTAAAGTATACCTTTTTATACAAGTAAAGTATACCTTTTATAATAGAAGTACGAATTTTATACAAACAGATATGTGATATATACCGTTTGTAGAAAATGCAACACCATGAAAGAATCATCATCAGAATCAAATGAAATTTAATGCAGACACGACTTGTACTCGATTACAAATAAATGATGAGCTAAAAAACAAAAGAAAACAAATTAAGCGTCCGAAATCAGTATTTGGTGTACGCCACCATGCGCTGCAATAAGTGCTGCTATATCGGCATGGAGTCAAACAGATGTTGAATATCTGGGTTGAGGAAGAGAATTCCATATCGTTTGTATGCGCAACCAAAGTCTGTCTTTGAAACTGCAGGACGCGGATCACGAGACGCTGACCAAACTATATCCCACACGTGCTCACAGGCGACATATCCGGTATCAGCAGGCCATGGAAGAAGTTGCATGCGTTGTGCTGAACAGAAGTCTCGAACAGTCCTGCGCAACATGTGGGCGTGCATTATCCTGCTGAAAGATAGCCCAGGATGCCTTGAAGGAAAGGAACGACTTCGGGCTGCAGAATTTCACGGACGCCTGTTGCTATTGAGATTACCCTCACCTGTACTCAAATTGGATCGACTATGATACGAAATCGCACCCAGACCATAACTCCGGATGTTCGACCACCATGTTCAGTAATACACTCAGGAAGGCAGCGTTGACCGGCATAACGTCTAACCACGAACACGGCCATCATGGGTCCACAAATTGAAGCGTGATCATCTGAAAAGACATGCCACCGCTCGCTCTGTCTCTGTGCTCAAGAGCCCACTGCCGACGCAGCCGTCGATGATTCGCCGTGAGGGGAATCCCGTAAGCACCTCTGCACGCAATCCACGGCGCAGCAGACGACGACGAATTGACGAAGCCGACAATTGTACACCTGTAGCAGTAGACCGTGCTGCCGCCTGGAGGAAGCTGTGCGATCATTCACCGCCATGCGGAGCAGGTACGATCATCGCGCTCTGACGTCACCTTCGTCGTCCAGTGCCTACTTTTTTTC
The DNA here is from genome assembly GCA_019974015.1 of Nephila pilipes. Lineage (NCBI taxonomy): Eukaryota > Metazoa > Arthropoda > Arachnida > Araneae > Nephilidae > Nephila > Nephila pilipes. Next base: position 213,215 of record BMAW01074338.1, read on the forward strand.
GAGTTGTTCGTGCTCGTCGGTCCACTGCTTCCAAACTCGCATCACTGTGGAACTGTTCCGCTGCATACGAGCGTTATTGCGCGATAGGAAAATCCTCCTCGAAGGCCGATTATCCTCCCTCGTTCAAACTCCGTAAGTTGCTTGAATTTTTATTCTTCCGTCGTGGAGGCATACCAGGCCCTCACTCAAACGTTTGCCACCAACAAATAATCATAGACTTTTTCAACGTCCCGCTACAAAAGCACTTTATTTATAATACGCTTTCAGCATCAATTCAGAGTATGCAGGCGCGGCACGCGCGATGGCTCTGAAACTTTATTAATTTGCATAACATCCTATAATTGACATTTGCCGCGAATTTCATTTGATTCTGATGGATTCCTTCATGGTGTATTTTCTACAAACAGCATGCTTAAATGCAGATAGATAAGTAAATGCATAACAGGTGATGATTTTTTATTTTAATATAATCTCATACATATGTTTGAGGAAATTAATATCTCTGACGGAAACAATGACAACACGTGGTTTAAAATTTATATCCATCGAAAAAAATTAAAATCATTTCAGTATAAGTAAAAATATATAACACTTCTTAAGAAATCTATTCTTTTGATATGTTGAGGCAATTGTAAATTTTTTGCCATGTATAGCTCGTTTCAGTAAAGGTTTTCGATAAGATCAATAAAATCCTATTTCAAAGCTCTATCGCGTGTGTCTTAGCACATCAGAAATGAATTTTCGAATCTGTTTACTATTTTTAACTATGTTTTCCCAAATAAAGCTTGAAAAATAAAATAAAAATAACATAAACAATTCTTTGTAATATTTTCAGGCAGTATTTTTTCATCAGTAACACTCTATATCATTCAGAATAAATATATTATTTCAAAGAAATATTTATTTCATTATAAATTTTGATTTTTAAGCACATTCTTTTATGAACAACACTACAACTTCATGTACAGGATTGGAGTTTATTTGTCTAAAGCAGATATATTTGTGTTAGTATTTATCTTAGAGTACTGATTTTCTGGGTGTTTTAACTTCATGATACATGAAAATATGCTAGTTATGCTACAGCAATACCATTTCAAATTATATAAGACTTCGCTGTATCTCTTGATATTCACTGTCTATTACATTATATCATTTATAAATATCAGTTATAATTTTTGCCGGATTTTAAAATTGCAGTTTAAAATCGGAAATATTGTATATTAACTATACTAAACATAACCTCATTGAAAAATAAAAAATGCATCAATAATTAACTACTCTAAAACAAATGTAAGAATGAATGTTATAGTAATAATATTCATAATTTTGAATGTTATAGTAATTATGTTACTAATCGTATTCATAAATAAAGAAAACCGCAAACCAAAATCAAAGATTTCAACGCATGAGATTCATCACACATTGGTTAAAAATTAGTTAAAATCAAACAATTGATTAAAATTTGTTGATTGTATAAACTAGTTTGAGTCATCATTAAATGTTATAATCCTCTCTATCTTGATTTTGCTTCTTTTCACTCCCGTTAACGATCACTGTTATAAAAAAAATGTAACACCAAAATCTTCAAAGAAATTTTCTTTTATTCGGAAAGATTTAAATACATTTAATGAAACACGATTTATGTATATATATATATATATATATATATATATATATATATATATATATATATATATATATATATATATATATATATATATATATATATATATATATATACTGAAAATTTAAGAAAGAATAATTTAAAATAATTAAAAAGACAAAAAACCAGAAAGAAATGTAACAATGAAAGAAAAATAAAAGAAAATATGGAACCCAGCCAGTCAAAAGCAATATCGGGCTGAGGGACTGATTAAGGTTAAACTTAGTTTAATGGTACCAACCTTCCCCTTTGCGACTTGGTAGGCTGAATTAGGAACAAACTGCAAAAAAAGTTCATGATTAAAAGATGCAAAACAAATTCAGCGATAAAATCTACGTAAAAATAAAATCTATAATCTGGTAGGTTGAATTGGGAACCAAATTACAAAATAATTCAATGATTAAAAAAATGCAAAAAAAAAAATTTCAACTGATAAAATTTACAAAATAAAATCTATCATTCTAAAAATTATCATCATCAAAATATAAAATTACTTACAAAATTCAAAGAAAATGAAGATTCAAATTTGTGAGTAGGCACTTGAATTTTCTTTAAGTCAGCATGTATATCAGATAATTCAAAATGAAAAAATATAACACATCATCACCATATAAATTGAAAAGATTTAAATCATTGTTTGATTGGTAATAAAATGTAAAAGGATGCAAACAATTGGTTGGTAATAAGTTGTATGGTAAAGGAGTATAACGGTCCAGAGAGTGAGTAAAACGTAAGCTGTGTAAATGTAAATAAATAGATTCTTTTCACGGCTAGATCCACTAACAAGCCGACTTTGTGTCTATTGTTGTGTGGTGGATTTGAAATAGATCACGATTCGCAAAAGATGTTTTAATATATTTGTGATGTATATATGTTATTTAATTTATTGATAATCAAGATCCAAAACAGTTGTTGAAGAATTTTTAATGTTATTGAATTTGTCTATTTTATGTGTGGTTAATTTGTTATTACGTAATAAAAGCCCAATAAAATATTCCTATAAATGGATCTGTGTAGATTACTGTTCCAAAAGGTATTTTAATTACATTTAATTTGAATCTCTTTATCAAAAATTAATAAGTCTATTAACAACTATTTGCAAATCGAGATTCAAAAATTCTACTGTTTGAATTAAGATTAGTTTTAATAATTTGAGGTAATTAGGTAAAATGAACATTTGGTTTAAAATCCTCAGTTTTACCTAAAATAATTAGATCATCTATGTAACGAAAAAGAAAGTAAGAATCATTATCAATCTGTTTTAATTCAAAAATGTAAATAAAAAATTGTCATTGTGACACTATTTTCGGCTGGACTTCCTGAGGGAGACCCTGAATTTGTTTTTTATAGAGATTCTCAAAAAATTATAAAATTCCTCTTGTAATAACAAGCTTCTAACGAGTATATTGAATTTTTCCTGCTCTTATTGTTTCATTTAAATGATATTTATTGTATAAAACTGTAAAGAACCTTAATTAAATCTTGAATATCTATTGAGTTAAAAGGTCTTCAAAGTCATATCCATGTTTTTAATTATTTTAAATTATTTTTTCAATTTTTCAGTATATATATATATATATATATATATATATATATATATATATATATATATATATATATATATATATATATATATATATATTAATATACTGAAAGCAGAGCTATACTTGGCTGAGAACTCTCTTAGCCTGGGAATATAAATCTTTGTATAATGACAGGTAAAATATTCCTAAATTTATCTTGAATAAGTAAGAATATAATGAAGTGGTTTGTAGAAATTTAATCTTAAATACAACGAACTATTCTTATTATTTTGACAATTTCAACATTGCTGTCACAGCCTTGAACTAAGAACTAAAACATCAATAAGATATGAATCTCGTACATATTTATAAATTAACAAAAACATATGTTAATCTTTCCTTTCAAAAAAAAACTTGATATTTAATATTTCTCATTTAATTAGTTTAATAAAAGTAAAGCATGCTTCGTTTGACTAGAAAAGTATTGTAAAAATCAAAATATTTGTGATAATCATATCCACTCTAAACTCTTAATCACACGTATATAAATAAGACATTGTCATAACCATTTTCAAATCATTACACAAATTTGAAATCAATTAATTTTCATGTGTACATCACACATTAAGTATTTTGTATTTCAAAAATTTAATAACCCACACACATTTTATAGTGAATGCAATATTTTTCAAAATTCTTGTATTCATTATATTAAATTCTAGAATAAACCTAAATGTTAAATATCAACTTTCATAAATTTTAAATATAAAATCAAAATAAATAGCAATTTCAATTAAATATTAAAAAAATGAATTATCATCATATATTTTAAATTAAGATACAACGTAATATTTTCAAAATAGAAATATTCAGAATTTGTAATATATACTCATCAAATACTAATGAAAACACTCTGCAATATTTTTTCATTCAAAATTTTCACATCAATAAAAAGAAATTTTAAAATAGAATTAAGTCAAAAGTCAGCGTAAACATAGAGTGTAATAATTTTTACTTCAGGATTACATACATTCATATAAATATTTCTTTTATTAATTATTCAGGAAGAAGTATATTTAAAACCTAACTTTATTTGAAATCTGGAGAATCCAAGTGAAGCCCAAGTATTGTCTTAAAAATCAAATTCATCGAAGTTCAAATTTTCGTTATATTGGGTAGCTGATGAGACTTGTGCTATTTCTTTTAAAGTTGTTTTTGCTCATAGTTCTAATAACGGAAGGAGTAACATTGAAAGCCTGTCGAGAATTGCAATATGTTTCAAAATAGAATACGGAATTTTTTAATGACATAGATCTACAAGCGAAAACTCTGCATACATTTCATAAAGGGTGATATCATACACATAATTGATAAAAAGCTGATTAACAAGGTACTATTATTTGAATTTTTCTGCATATTCCATTTTACTTGTAGTTTCTTAACATTTAGTAGTACTTGACGAATCACAAGAAAACAAAGCTTCTGTAAAGATTTATCACTAAGAGGAGTCACTTGTTTCAATTACGAAGATCTTTTTTTTTCTTTCACTGAGTTGTTCAAGCAGAGGATACCAAAAGCAATCCTACCGACAAAAATAAAGCATCTCGCTTAATGTTTTATAGTTCTCTTTGAAATTAACTACTCCAGTAAAGTTTATATTCTTAATTTTATTGAAGTTCACTTATTGAATCAAGAGCAAAAACTCAGAGCAGTGTCGTTTCACGTGACAAGTTGCAGAGCGCCATAAGAGTGTAGGAGTAAGAGTAAGCAAGGAACAAGAGAGCAGAAACAAAAAAAATGTATCAGCTTTTGTACCTATTAAGACGAAGAAACCCTGTAATTCCATGACATTCGCAAAGTAAAGATGACTGCTACAGTTAAAATGCGTGTAGTAGACTGTTTGTAGGTTTACCAGAATGTTATTATAGATTAGTAATTATTTTTACAGAAAAAGTGAAAGGAAGTTAATGTGAAGAAAAGGCACACACACATATATAAACATACATAAAAATAGAACAACAGACATATATATATACAGAGAGAGAGATAAATAAATGGATCAATATATATAATCATAGATAAAAATTACTTTGTTATTTGTAGCATATTAATGATCTAATTAACTTTAATTATAATATTAATTTTCTGATGATCAATATAATCTCTCTTTTTATCCTATTTCTTAATTCTAAATCAAATTAATAAAAATACAACAGAAACAGGTTATTTTAACATAAATTTGGAAATTTTAGATAGTAAAATTTACAGTAATAAATGTCACGAAAAATAATTATTCAAACTTCTATTTTAAAAAGCATGTTAACGGGATAGAAATATTCATATCTCTAAGTTTAGGAATATTATATTTAATTACTTTCTATGTAATAAAAATTTAGTCTGACATTTTTAGGAAAAGTATCTTTTGGGGGAAAAAACTCATGACGTGTATATTAAAGCAAATTAGAGATTATTTTAATGCATACTTGCAGTTGTTAATATAATTTAAAATATATTTCATTTTTGTTGCTAAAAATGTTTTTTTTTTCATATTTCAGTCGATAAATCGTACAATGAATTGTAATTTTTTTTTAAAAAGAAATAAATTTATATCTTTTTGTCTCTAGAATTAAAGTTCTTTTTAAATTGAAAAAAAAATGTTAGAGCTTTTTGTAATTTTCACATTTGATGTTACTATTACATTAGAATTTTCCTTTTTTATGTAAAAATTAGTGTTTTAAAAGTTCAACGCTATTTTGTAAGAATTCAAACATGGTATTTAGTTGTGAATGTAGTTACACAAATTTTTAAGAACTCATAAATTATCTAAGCATCTTGATGTTTTAAATTGTGTATAATAATTGTGTAATGGGTTGTTTTAAGCAATTAAATTACAATTATGATTTTATTTAGATAATTTTCTTTAATTAGGTCTTTTTGGGTTATTGTGTCTGAAATTTTTTTTTAAATTGTACTTCCTTATTCTTTTGAATTTTGTTTATCAAATAATAATGTCTTAGTATTTATTTTATTTTATTTTGAAATCTCAGTAGTTAGGAGAATTCTAATTTATGTAAATGTTTTCTGTAAGTTGAGACCCACATTCTCAAAAAGTAAACATTGATTAAAGTAATAATTAGATTTATGGTTTTTAAATGTATTATTAATCTATTTAAATATTTTTATAGGGTACATTATTACTCCTTAATTTGTTTTAGATTTACTCCTTATTGAAGTTAAACGTTACAAGTGTTTAGTAAAGTTTAGAATTCATATAACTAAATTTTATATCTTATTTGGCTTTAGCAACAGTAGTATTTTCAACACTAGAACGACTGAATTTCCAACTACCTGGATGGTCTTTAGTGATCAATTTGATCACAATAAGACATCGAGATGCAAATGTTTAACGAAAAGTATTATTATTAAAAGTAAATAAATTATATTTTATATGTGTGTGTGCAAATTCAAATGCATGAAATATTTTAAATCAATAAAAATTTGTAGTATAATGTAGTTTCAGAAAAAGTTTTAGATAAAAAGCATATTAAATTATTGTGAACATTTATTTTTTACGCTTGTCTTTAAAGCATAATTTGCAATAAAAGTTTTTGATGCATTGTTCTTGATATTTTCCACAAATTGGTTCAACGCATGAGAAATACTTTTTTACTGTTTCGTATATATAAAATGAGCATTGATGACATTCGTTATTCGTGTTTTAAGTAGAGCTTTCGAAGAGCCCACAGATTGTTTCTTTGACAAACAATGTGACTATATCCTTTCGTTAATAAGGCTCAGAATAAGATATCTTCATGGAACTTGCGAAGAACCATAAAATAAAATAATTTATACTGACAATGTCTAGAACATTGTAAAAAATGTTAACAGGCAATTTTCCTGAAGCTTATTAAGTTTTGTACAATAGACTTTTTGATCGAGTATATCTACGCCATACTTTGTGGAATTATAAAAACTTACCATTTCTTTGACATTTTTAGGATTTTCAGCGATCTTACTGCTTCTGTTCCTAGTGAATAAGATACAGACATATTTTTTGTTTACACGGTAAATGCTAACAATTTTTTTTTTAATATTCACTCGAACTTTTGAACAGAATCGCTTGGGAATTTGTATCATCGCAAAACACTAGCAATTCACTTCGATTAATATATATCGTACCAACAATATAAATTTCTTTTGATAGCAAAAAATCTGTTTTTAGATGTAAAAGTTTCTTAGATGTAAAAAAGAATTGTCAGTTTTGACGTTTCTTCCCCTAAAAAGAAATGGTTCTATTAATTTCATAAGGACATATTCACCGCCTCTGTCCCTCTCTACATCCTTTCTTAGATATTTAAAATCATTCAAAAATTATTTCGTCTCAACCTTCAAAGCCAGCCGGAATTTTAATCCAAATTTATTAGGCCTATTTGCAATGCTCTGTATATATTTTCAACATATTTTACCTGGTAATAGTTGTTCATCAATTGTTATAGTTTCAAACACATTAAAGCACAACTAGAAATCTTCTACAATAGTTAAACAGAACTTGGATACAAGAGCATACTTATTTTTTTCTGAACTAAGTAGAACGATTCAATTTGTCATCTAACCACAGAAACCGTATAATTTCTTTAAACGGTCTCGCGACATCGTTTCACTAAATATTGGAGGACTCCACTCTTTTCACCGCAAGTCATTAAATCTAACCAAGAAATACACATTTCTCTTCTTGTATAAACTAGAGTATTAAAAACATTCAATTCTTTCAAAGTACTAATCCATAAATCCGAATTTAATTGGTAACGAGCTTCTTCAAATATGTATTTCTTAATATTCTTCATCACAGATTCAGAAAACAGAAAAAAGCTCAGATAAAGCTCCATTTCTGCCAATATTTTTTTCAGAATATGGTGTCGGTCCCGTTTTTTTCCCCTTAAACACGTTTCCAGAGACAAATATCCAAGACATAATACTACTTTCCACAAACATTTGCCATGGAATTCGATTAGAAACATGAAAATTGGTTGAAGAATTAACAATTTGTTATGCTTGAATTTTCTTCATCCATTTCCTCTTCAGAAGAATTTGAACTTAGTTCTGAAAATCCGCTTTCAGAGGAAATCTTAAAATCTGAATCACTATTTTCATCTCATCTTCATTTCAATTTTCCTCAAGTAGATGTTGCTAAACTCTAATCAATATTCAGTTCTTTTTTTCACGAGGCATTTGAAAACAGTAGCTATAAGACGCTTAAAACAATGTTACTGACTTACACTTACTCTTAATGGTACTGAAAAAAGCGCATGCGTAAGTGAAAAAAATACTATGTCGCTCGAATCAAAAGTATGCGCGAAATGAAATTAAAAGAAAAGCCAAAGAGAAAAAAGAGGATATTTCTATAACATATAACGTACATCTCAAAAGTGATATTGTTGACTTCTTCTGTCGTTCTAGGTATAACATTAATTTATACGATTGTTATAAGATATTGAAAAAAAATTGTGGTGTATTTAAAAACTGCAAAAATATAAAATCATGAAATTTCAGTCAGCTGACATTACCGGCTTAAAAATATTCACTTCTCAAAGTAGCTTATGATCAAAATAACAGTAATTTAGAGGTTAAATTTCATAACCTAATTTATGAGTAAGGAATTCTGCTATATTATATTATAAAAACTAAAAATACCATACAAGAATACTTTCACAAATGACATACAAAGAATTTTATCAAGTGAGTAAATTGAGAATTACTCAAAGTTCCCAAGAATTAAAGGACGTTTGAAAATAATTAGAAAACTTTGCTATAAGATGTTAAATATAAATGATTTTACTAAAAAGGCTTATTTATTTAAAACATTTTCCAATAATAAATCTTATTATATGCAAAACCTTAAAATCTTGAAAAAAATCTAATAAAAAAAGTATTTCTTTACTTGAATGTAATATGATTGAAATTCAAAACCAAATATATCAGCAAACATAAATTGCATATTAAAGATTAAATTATAAAATTATTTGAATGCCTGAAAAAGTGGTTCAAAAATTCATAAAAAGAAATTTACCTGCAAAAGCTATCAAATTTATTGTTTTGACTTTTTTGTTTAAGTAAAAGTATTTGTCATCACTTTAATAACATGTTAGTTCATTTTGTAAGGAACAAGTGAAAAAATTCATTATTTTAAGATGTAATTTGTATAAGAAGTATCATCAAGATGTATTGGTTCTACTTTAATTATTACTTTATATGTTCTTATAAAAACGTTCTTTAAATGTTTATGGTATGGTTCAGATTGTACTGTAATACATTACCTGTATGTCATTTAGAAAAGGTACAGCTTTTCTACGAACTGAAGTTTTCGTTTCTATATCAAAGTAAAAAGAAGTAATCTCTTTACTTATACTCAATTTCTATCTTATTTCTTTTCTCCTCTTATCCGGTTGATACCTAATTTATATCGCGTAAGAGTGAAATTGCAATTATCGTTCTCAGTTTCAAAATTTCAATTACTGGATGCACTCAGTAGAAAATTCTTATTTCGTGACTTTATCTGCGCTAATCAGTGCAGATAATGAACCATTTTAGGCAGAATATTTTAGTTCAAAAAATATCAGAGTTGTTTAATCACTTTGACTGAATGTGAGAGAAATTTTGAAAGGAATACAAATGTGTATACTTTCAAATAAAAAAGGAATACAAACAGGACATTATGTCTTTAATAAAATATGCGACAATAAAGATATAATGTCCTATTTTATTATCGAATAAACTAACGCTTAATATTTTTTCAAATTATGTTAAAAGATAATTTATGGCTGTTTTTAACACAATGTTGATTTTTAAAAAAAAAAATTCTGTATTTGATACAACTGCTCTGTAAATTCGACATGTCGGGTAAATTTTTATTCTCTATTTCAAAGAATCGTTGTTTTCAAATAATTGTTCATATTTAATCATTTTTCTTTCGCTTCTAGTTCTAAAAATACTTCATTTCGATATGATATACCATTTTAGACTGAAATGTTTAATCATTTGATACATTTGAAAGTATTGTAGAATCATATCAAAATATGAAATTATATATTTATTTTCCTCTGTGACTAAATTAAAAAAAAAGATGTGTATGCGTCAAGAAACTTAATAATGATAAGGGCATAACTAACTTTAGAGGATTCTTTGTAGTTTTTCAAATTAATTTCAACTCAGATATTAGACATTGTTTATCTTTTTATTCTTTATATTTAAATCTGAATAAAAGTAATGTAAATTCTTATGAAACTGATTCTTAAGATGTTCATTTGTGTGTGAGTATATATATATATATATATATATATATATATATATATATATATATAACAGGTCATTTGAAAAGTCCCCAGTCTGACACATAGATGGCGCTACTAGAATTAAATCCATACGTTGTTTAGTTAGCCCTAACCCTCAAAAGATGCGTGTATAAATTTGACAGCTGTCGAATCATTAGTTTGTGAATTATAGCATTTTGAGTGAAGAAATTTTTGTTATTGTGAAAAAAATGGATAAAAAGAAATTTCGCGTGTTGATAAAATATTGCTTTTTGAAGGGAAAAAATACAGTTGAAGCAAAAACTTGGCTTGATGCCGAGTTTCTGGACAATGCTCCAGGAAAATCAACCATCAAGGATTCGTATGCTAAGTTTAGACGTGGTGAAATGAGCCCCGAAGACGGTTAACGCAGTGGACGCCCAAAAGAGGTTGTTACCGACGAAAACATTAAAAAAATCCACAAAAAGATTTTGAATGACCGTCAATTGAAATTGAATGAAATAGCAGACACTCTAAGGATATCAACTGAACGTGTACGTCATATCAATCACGAATATTTGGGTATGAGAAAGCTCTGTGCAAAGTGGGTGCCGCGCGAGTTCACTTTTGACCAAAAACAATGACGAGTTAATGATTCGGAGCAGTGTTTGAAGACGATCAAGCGTAATAAACCCGAGTTTTTGCATCGATATGTGACAATGGAGGAAACATGGCTCCATCATTTCGCTCCGAAGTCCAATCGACAGTCATCCGAGTGGACTGCACACGATGAACCCACTCCAAAGCGTGGGAAAACGAAACAGTCGGCTGGCAAGGTTATGGCGTCTGTATTTTGGGATGCGCATGGAATAATTTTCATTGACTACCTTGAAAAAGGAAGGACCATCAACAGCGACTATTACATAACGTTATTGGACCGTTTGAAGGACGAAATCGCCGAAAAACGACCGCATTTGAAGAAAAAGAAAGTGCTGCTTCACCAAGACAATACACCGTGTCACAAGTTAGTGAAAACGATGGCAAAATCTATGAATTGGGCTTCGAATTGCTTCCTCATCCACTCCAGATCTGGCCCCCAAGGACTTTTTCCTGTTCTCAGATCTCAAAAGAATGCTCGCTAGGAAGAAATTTTCGTCGAATGAAGAAGTGATCGCCGAAACTGAGGCCTATTTTGAAGCAAAGGACAAATAGTACTACAAAAATGGTATCGAAAAATT
>BMAW01074338.1:227924-243242 GCA_019974015.1 Nephila pilipes
GACTTTCTCGGAACACGTCCTGCATCAAGACTTTTTCTGCTGCTCAGCTACCTCGATTAACTCGTACAAATTATGTTTTAATTATCAATGCTAACCGCTGTATACCTTTTCTAAACACTATTTTCACATTTGTCAAATGTTCACAGTCATCGACTCGATGGAGTGACATTAATGGTAAGTAATGACAAATTTACGGTAAATGTTTATTGGATGGCTGGAAATCATTAATTAAGTTAAACTATAATTATAAGAATTACAATATTGATTGCAGTGGTAACATAAATAATTAATGTAAAACAAAGAATAAATGTTTCGAAATGCTAAGGTACCTTGTAGTGATTATCGTAAACAGCAATTGCCCAAAGCGATTCATCTAGGCATGAGTTGCTTAATTAGAATATGAGTAATTTGAATGAATCTCTTTTCTTTCAATTTGTCACTATTTATCTTTGTAAATTGTATTATACTAAATTGTTCTATTTAAGATTAATTTTTATTTATAGTATTTAGCCCCTTAATTTGAATTCGTTTATTTGAATCCATAAATATATACTCATATGTAATTTAAATTAGTACAGAAGGATGTAATATTCAAACGTTATTTAAAGTACTTTATGCATAAAGTAAAAAAGATACAATGATAAAATATATTAAAAAAAAGTTTCAGACATATGAGCAATTGTCAAGATTTAATTAAAAATTCGACTTCAAAAATTTCGACTCTTAAAATGTTTTATCATTGCAACTTTTTAATCACTTTTACATTTCCTACATTCAAAATTTCTTTCCCGAAAAATATGAATTTTCTTAAAAAACTATAACACATTAATTTCTACAAATTCATTGAGCTTTATTAAATTATATGGAAAATGTTGCTCAGGAATTTTGACAAAGCACCAAACAATTCATTTGAGTTTCAATAGAATTTAGAAAAAGAACAATATTTACTTTAAGTAAAATTTCGACCCTCTGTGACATTTCAAATGCTATTATCATTTAAAAATAGTTTTAGTCATTCGATTACTTCCTAATAGTATAAAAATAATGTAATTGTTTGTAAGATTTATATAAGTTATTACGTATTATATAATATAAAATAACACAAATGCAATATGTATGTAATAACTATATAAATATTATATAAAATAACTCAATATAATTGTAACAAACTAAAAGTTAAAGTAATTTTAAATTCATTAATTTTACAATTACTTACATCAAACTACCTTATATTCTAATTATATGAAGATTATGACTAATAATGTTTTAATTAATGTATTAATAGTACCTAAGTTAATGTACTAATAGTATTTAAGTAATATTATCTAAATTATCAAAATTGAAAATAATATACATGCTATTTCATTTTTTCATAAGAAATACTAAAGATAACATCAATGTTAACTATTTGTAAGCACATGTTCTCTATTAGACAAATTAAAAATTGACTCTTAAAAAAAATTTCTCAAATACTTTGTAATTATTTATATAATATTCTGTAGTATGTATTTTATTAAATAATGTTGAAGAATACTATTCAAACAATTTCGTCTAAGCGATGAGCAATTTCTCAGAATTACTTAAAAATCAGTGGGACTTAAACTTGTTTATTTTCAAACGCTTAATTGTTTTCATAGAGCTAAAAAATCGTAGAATAGCTAAGGTTGAATAACTAGAAATACCAATTACGTTGCTTGTACCAAATATATCGGATACATTTTGAGAGGAAAATACATGTTATTTATAATCGAAGTTTTATCCAACTAAGTGGCTAATTCCTCAGCTCTCGAAAAAATGTTTAATGTCATCTTGAGTTTTTCGATAAAAATGTTAATCATCACTGTAAACAATTTAAATACTGAACAATACCGTATTGCCACTTTTATTAGCTGACAGCTTTGAATCTATAATCCCATGTTTAAATCTCTAATTAAAATATAAAAATACCGTGTTCTATTTAGTTAATAATTTTATACAAGTACCTGTATTAATAGGACATATGAAACGGCTTCAGTATTAATAATATAAAATATTTACTTATCAGGAAAATTATAATGATATTTTCTCATGTACTGATTCTACACTAAAATTAATGATACAACATCAACTATTCAAAGATTATTAATCATCTATACTAGTATTGAAGTGTTAATTTTAGAATAATCCCAAAAAAATGATTAATATTAAAAATATTGTAATAATAATTCAATCAAATCATCTTTTATTATCATACTCATCGACCTAGTCCAATGTCTATACTATTTTTGTATAGAATAAACATTTTTCTAAAGAATAGAGGGTCTATTGGCAATAGACCAACAATCGTCACTGAAACATTTCAAATGCTAGTTGCCAACACCAATCTTCATTATTTCATATGACAGACTTTGATGAAACCAGGACTTCATGAACGTTGCTCTACTGTATACCTTTTAATAGACCTCTCACAACCCATCTATGATACAATGTAGCTAAGTCATCAAATAACTGCCTTGAAATTGTTCACTGATGTTTGAATACCTAATCCTGGTTTCTCATGAGAAGTAAATTACGTTCCCTTTTTACGTTTACTTTAAATTATTTCCTTTTTTTGTGATAAATTCTGTTTTCTTTAACGGAAATATATGAAACACGATGCCGATAGATATCAACATAGGACTACTTGAGAAATATAACTGGTAGAGAATTCAGATATAAATATAACTGGCTTGAATTTTATTACATCAGCAACGTCCTTCATCTAAAAATATCAAATGGCCTTTAATTTGAATTTGTAAAGTGCACTTATTAACAGAAATTCTTCCTTATAACTATTATGTATCGTTTCTGTCAATAAATATATTTTTCAACTGTCAGAGAATTCACAAAGAAATGAATTTGAAAAATTAAATTTACTTTAGCAATTAAGGAATAATTTTCTTGGAAATCTCTTATTATTCTATATTTGTAATGCGTTTTTATGATAAAAAATAGAACAAACTTCATTTTTACGTATAAATGTCCCACCCATAAACAAAACAAAAGAACTTTTATGCCTATAGCTATAATTATAGATATTGTAGGATATATATTTTAAAAATCAGTACTGAGATTCTCCCCAAAAAATTTGTTTTTAAACAGGAATGAAGCACATGTTAAAGTAAGTACAAGCTATAATTATTTAGAGGAAGTTATACTGTTCATATTTGAAGCAAAGAAAAGTTTCCAAATAATATATCAGTTCATTAAATAATTTAATTTCTGTCTTTTTATAATTAATTTCTGTCTTTTTCTTTTTAATGAAAATCGTAGATTTCTAGATTGGAAGTTCTTACTCCATACCTAAAATTAATGTTACAATGATATTGAAGCCAAAATGAATTAAAAATTCATATATCACTTCAAAATCCCGAAATCAAAAATCGATTATTTCTATTCACAAAACATTATTCAATTCCTTTTTTTTTTCCTTCAATTCCTTTTTTTTTTCCTTCAATTCCTTTTATCATACAAATATACATAGATCATGTAAATTTACATGAAATTTATGTAGAATTGACTTATAATTAAGCTCGAAGAAATACATTTCTACGATGAAAGAAGTTTGTTTCTTAATACTTCAAAAAAAATTCCCTCATAAATTATTTTAAAATTCTAAAAAAACTCAACTCATCCTTTAGTATGAGAATAAAGAAATAACTCTCTTACAAATATATATTCTTTTGAATTGTCGAGATAAATATAAACTTTTGGTATACGTAGTTTTTTTTTTCTGTAAAGGTTTTCGATAAAGATCAATAAAATCCTATTTCAAAGTACTATCAAAACTTGAGTCTCAGTGCGTCAGAGATGAATTGTCGAGTCTGTTTACTATCTTAACTATGTTTCTATGGTAAAAAATTCCTAAAAAATAGTTTCAACAATATTTTAGATTATTTCGATACAATGTTTTTAATCAATATAACAAGTTAGAATTTATTTTTATGGGAAATTTCTTTCTGCGTTAAGGATTTTCTATTTAAAAATAGCGCTTTTTTCTTCAACATTATAAAACAATTATACATTTGTTTTAGATTTCTTTTGTCTGAGATTTATAAATGTAAGTATATAAATATTGATTTTTTTTAAATGATGTGTGTGTATATTTTCTTTTCTATCACTTAAAGAATTTTTTTAATTTAAAAACTTGTTCTTAAAGTATTTTGTTAATAATTCTTCAATGCACAAAATATGTAGACATATAGTAATTTAACATATTAACGAAATGATACATTAAGTACATAATAATAATATGAAAATTAGCTAAATTATATTCGTAAACCTCTATTTTGTAGTTAGAAATGCATGTCAGAAAATGGCTTTTTTTGCAAGTTTAATGTAATTCTGAATTTATTGATGCAGTATATGTATATGTATATATATATATATATATATATATATATATATATATATATATACTGGTTAGAAATTCAGATTTTTATATTTCTTAAATATTATTGTTTTACTGTCATTGTCAAAAAAAATTTGGCCTCGAACGAATAGTCAATTGAAAAGATGCTTGGGATTTTTACTCACCATCTTCAAGAAATGATAAAAAAAATAACTTAGAGGGGTATGACATAATTTATAAGTCAATGTACAAAACCATTAAAATCATCCATAAGATGTCCGGGCCACAATTACTGCTAATGCATTCTGATATACGTCTTGAAAGGAAGACAGAGGCTCATAACGACGTATCTTATCCCACTTAGATTAAACTATGGCAAGTAGATTATGAAACACTTTTAATAGAGATTGTCTTTATAGAATGGCCCATAACATCCTATAAGTGTTCTATGGGGAAAAGATATGGTGATGCTGCTAGTTATGGCATATTGTCTATGGCTGCGAGGCATGCTTTAGAAATTGAACCGGTATAAACACGACTATTGCCTTGTTGAAATAAAGGACTAGAGTGGGAGTTTTTGAAAAAGGAATAGTCACCTGTCAAAGATCCTTACCAACGAAGCTTGGGCCATCGAAATAGCTCTGTTGAAAACACACGGTGATCGGTCTTCATACGAAATCCTCGATCTGCTTTTATTCTGCATGACTCTATGCTATTTTTTTTAACATCATTTCAGTCTCTGACGGGATTACTGTTATGTCAGGACAATCGCCGTAATGATCTAAGTACAAGCAACCAGAAGCATGCATCAATCTACTAATGGCAAATACACTAACAGGATGATGTAGAGAAGGCATCATTGTTTGCTTTACGTCCGGGATTGCGGCAGATATTGTACTTCACCTTTGCTGGATAGTTAGTTCTTCGATCTTTCCTTCTTTTAATTCGTCTAGATCTCCATCAGCTTACCTATCGTGAGTAATAACTTCAACAGCATAAAATTGTAGCTTCTACACGACGAATATGACACGCAAACGGACGAAATAGTCATCTACCTTCATGCAGTCGTACGAAACGACCCCTCTCAAAAATGTGGGTGGTCTTTTTTCTGATCAAATTCGATAAATTAATCATAACCACACTAATTAGGATCAAAATTCTGTGATTTTGACGAACAAATTAAAGAGTGATTCGTGGAATGTTAAAATTTTTCATCAAATCCCGTGTTCACTGACATCATTAGCTGTAGAGCAACTAAAACTTTAATCATTTGCATATGTAACAGAGATAAAACAATTTCTTAATTTACATTTACATGCCTTATTTCTTTCTCTGTGTAACTTTCTTATTCGACAATGAGTGTTTTAGCCTCTTATATTCTTATTATGCAAGTGTAGAGTATTGTAAAATAATAATACACAATTATGGATTCTGCATTCTATAATATTTCAGAGTTATTTATGTAAATGAATATCCTTATTGCGAGTAACAAAAAAGGATTTATGAAAGAAAAATAAATATTATTTTGTTAATCAACGTATATTTGTTTTACAAGTAATTATCTTAAATTTGCGAAGCCCAAACAGATTTAATAGGTAATGTATTATGTAGTAATCATAAGAGATCAGGGTTTTTATCTTTTTTCAAATGTACTGTAACTTAAGAAAATTAGAAAGTTTTTATTTTGTAAATCATGAAACAGGTCTTGCAATCCTAGGAAATTTTAATGTATCATGTGAAACTCACCTCTAAGAAAAATGAGGCTTTTGTCCTTATATAAATTTTAGAACTAAGTCTGAAAATTTATCTGCACGTAATTCAAATAATATAAATGATAAATTTATTTTTACTAAATTATAAGTTATCATAATCAACATAAAATGAATTGTACGTTCACATGTGTTTATATGCAAGAAAGTATGTATGGTTAAAACAGGAAAGAAAGAATTTGTGAGAATCAGTAAGCGAGAGTGAGAAAATAATCAGAGAGCAATTAACGTATTTTCAGGATACATTTCAACATACTTAAATCTTGAGTGACTATAATTGATAAAATAAAATGGAAAATCAGAATATTTTAATTCATCGATTGTATCACGCTCTTCAAGATTGACTTTTACATATTTTAATATTTTTTAAAGGAAAACTTTAATATTTCCATTTTATAAATAAAGTACATCATTTTCTTAGCAAACATCATAGGATTCCGAAAAAGGCATCCTCAAATATGACATTTGAGTCTTAAGCTAATTAGGTGCTCTAATTTTACTATGCATTTTTAAAACTTAGATTTATGTTTACTGAAAGTAGTAATATGTTTAGTGACGAGTGAACATTTCGATTCCATATTTTTTTACACCTTTTTATATTAAATTATTCTCTGTGAAATTGTATTTGTACATTCAAACAAAATATTCTCCCATTTAAAATTCAACTATAATTGATCAACTGCATCAGTATTTGATATAATATATAGAGACAAGTACGTCTTGCGTAAAACCTTAAGGGGGGGGGGGAATATTCCAAAGATACTTTAAAAATTTTAGTAATTTTAATAAATTAAAAGGAAACTTCCTATCTCAGCTATCTTTCAGTTATTTCCTTGCCCCAGATGTGTTTAAGCATTTAGATAACTCCCCTTCTCCCAAAATTATTTTGAATAGATGTAATAAAATTATGAAGAAAAAAGTTTCTCGTAGAGAAAAGAAAAAAAAAACAGATTTCATCAAATTACCCAAAAGTCGTTACTCGACGGAATTTCGGGAAATTTAAAAGCGCTTCATTAAAAATTGGCCATTTATTCTGCGCACGATCAAAATGAAATGAGTATAACAATCAAGATTACAGTTAGCAAACCGGCTTCCTTTTCCAAAAAACGTCTGAGGGAAGGTAATATTTTTAATATTCTTTCTTAAGCACGGTTGTCGGTCGAAAGCTCTGTAGCGAAAGAGGTATCGTAATTATCTTAAACAGGGAAGGGGAAGCTTCTAAATCAAAGAAACTTTTTTTCCACTAACTTCAAAAGCATAAAAGGGGTTTTTAATTATTGGATTAAAGTTTTGGGATTCTCTTGTATTTAAAGTTGATTTTGTAGCGTTTTGAACTTTAAAGCGCATTTTTAAAGCATAGCCGTCAAGTTGAAAATTTATTTTTTTAGGTTTGCCAAGTTAATTTCAGGAAATTGTTAGAGTTGAAAAGGAACAAACTTTTAAATATTTATTTTTAAAAAAGAAATGTATTTGTTCGTTTTTAGTTTTTTCGGCTATTTGTTAAATTGGCGCTATTTGATATTTGAATAAGAAATTACTTTTTATATGATTTCCTAAGGTTAATAAATGTTTTTAAACACAGTACAATAGAATTTTTCTTGATAAATTAGCTATTTATTGCGAATGGGTTTGAAAATAAAAGGGTGAAAATTTCGTTAATGTTTTTATGAAGCATATGTTTCAAAGAATGGTATTTTGTACTTTTTAAAAGTTTATTTATAGATTCTATATATAAATAACTACTTTAAAGGCTCGAAACTATTCAAGCATTGTTCAAATGAATAATCAAACTCGTTATTATTTGATAAAGCGATATGATTATCCTTCCTAGAGACTCTACGTTTTATTTTGAACAAAATTTAGGGCCATCAGAGTATAAACAAATATTAATTTTGTTGAATATAGATAATCCTTAATAAGAAACTTAGACTGACATTCAAAATGATATACAAGACCTCAGTTTCCCATTATGAGTTTCAATCGTTTTCTTTCTATAAGCTCATTTTTTACCAAACCCGAAAAGATGTCTAAATTGATGCTAAAATGCTTCATTCTTCCGTCTTTATATTTCTTGTTTGTTGAGAGTTTTTTCATTTATTGTCAGAAAAGTTACACTAGTTTAGTACATCTTGATCTACGAAATAAAATAAAGAATCGAGACTAAATAAATGTTTGCATTATTTGACCTTCATTTTCTAAGAATCCTATCTGTATTTTATTTCTGGGATTTTCACATAATACTGTGCACAAGAAATTTTGAAAGTTTATATTTTTTTAAATTTTTGGATACAAAATAGTTTTCCATAAAATGTTTTTTGTACTAGTTTTTACTTGTGATAGAGAGTACTGTCCTTAAAAATGTTTCAAAAATTTAGTTTCTCATTATAAAATAGATTTAGTAGACGATTGTCCTATGAGCAGTAAAAATATCATAACTAAAAAAAAGGTGCATTCCCATTTTAAGAAAGGTATGATTTTATTGATAAATAAAAAAAAAATATCAATAATCAAGCAAAATAGTGATAAAATCTTTAAAAATCTTCTTGTATGTTATATTTATTATTAAAAATCATTCTGAAGCAAGATTTTGTTATTTTTATTTATTATAATAATTTAAATTGGTTAATTTAATTTATTATAATAAAGAAAGTTAAGAAAATAATGCAAAATTACGTGCTCATTAACATAAGTTATAAATAACTTTAAAAATATTAGTATTTCCACATGAAAATCAAAATTGTATTTACAATAACTCATTGTTACTCTCAGTTGTGTTATCGAACTTTCTGTGCGTAAAATGATACCTAAAAACTAAAGGCAAACTAAAATAAAGATATTTAAGCAAGGATGGACAGTGCCTTTAATTTTCTGCAAATTTGAAATTTAATCAGATTCCTAATAAACTTCTTTATTGTTCGATTTTTTAGTTTGTTTGATAAAAAAAACATAAAACAGGGAACTGAAAATCATTTCTTTTTAAATGTAAATAAAAATACATCATGAGAATAATGTATATTCATGTGTACATGTATGTGTACTAGAGGTCATGCAGATATTCAGAATACAATACGCAAGAATACACATGCGTGTCAGCGAAGCTATAACTACGGAGAGGATATATGCGTACGAAAGGTAGTAGGCGATTTATGCTCCCATACTTCTCCAAGACATTTGCGATATTTCTCGCAAGAAATAGGTAAATATTATAAGATATCAGTTAAAATGAGTAGCTACGGAATTACAAATGATGGAATGACGTAGAATTCAACCTGCCTTGGAGCAAGAGAGAGATCGACTGTTTAGTACGCCTTCACGCTATGCCCCATCTAGCTGAAAAAGGTGACTTTAAGCCATGTTATACTCCTTTTCAGTTTGAAATTACAGCTTGGATTTTGGATATTCCTGCCCATTAGAGGGTTTACTGTGATAATCCTGTGCTCATAAAATGGCTTTTGGATAGAAATCTCTTCCTGTTATAAATACAAAATTTCATTAATATCTGTCCGTTAGCTTTTCAGAAATACGTTGCAATGTACAAATTCTCTAAATATTGCATATGTATTTTATATATATATATGTGTGTGTGTGTGTGTGTGTGTGTGTGTGTGTGTGTGTGTGTGTGTGTGTTGTGTGTGTGTGTGTGTGTGTGTAGTAGCGTGTTGCAGTGGTGATGGAGGACAAAATAATATGGACACATTTGAAAATATGACTATTTCCTCTGCACGCAGCACAGCCCAGCCTGCACAAGGGTCGTCATCTTGGTGGAGCGTGAGTAAAAGTGGTATCAGGTCTCTACACGGCAGTCGACCTGCGGTTGCGTAACTTATCATGAACTGTCTGATGAGTTGAGAATATACAACCTATCAGAGTTCTAAGAGAAAGATGATTTTGTGGGACGTGTTTAGGAGTGGACATCGGTTGGGATGGAAACAGACCAACTTTGTGGAGTTTGACAGGGTGTATCAATACGTTATGACCGGGAGTGTGTACTACACGAAGAGGAGTGAGTGCGATCTTCAGAAAGCCGCAACCAAGAGGCCTAAAGGGAGAGGCAATCAAGAGCTTGCGATATGGAGTCAGCCCAGCCAGATGAAGCGCAAGAACCCAAGAAGTAAGTCAGTTATCGGATAACATTTCAGAGTTAGTAGTCATCTCCAGGACCCCAGGTTTCAGCTGGATCTTGTGCTAGGTGATATGCATGAGCCAGCCCTGGGCTGGCAGACTGAATGCGGTTTCAGGCGGCGCCAGTGATAAAGGATCACAGAGGCTTGTCCCCACGAGTGTTGCAACAGGGTAAATGGATCGATGGATCGTCGATTCGCTTAATTTCGGGGACATCCGTGGACCCGTTATTGTGTCATAGGCAGCAGAGATGTTTTATCCTGAATGCCTCTTGCCGACTGGATAAAGAAGGAAGCATGGGGACTTCCCCATCCATAGGTATGAGTGTGACGATATCTTGGCGCGATCATTGGGACCGCCGTTGTTTTGCGTTGGAGGATCAGATCAGGTTCTACTGATCAGGCGGTCCTGGGTTCATATCCGTCGCTTGTCGGACTGGCCAGTCCGCTGTGCAGGGCGACCGGCACTCAAGGACGAATAGCGATCCCTATCCCGCGATAACTGTAAGGTGTGTTCAGGCGGCTCAGTTCAGGTTAAACCGGGCGGAGTGGGTTATTGAACATCGCCCGCCAGATTCCCCACCTCGGTTCTGTGGCTTATGTTGGGACATTAATATGCCGAGATAATTCGGATCAGACTGGGTTGCCGGTTTTCCACTTATCCGTCCGGTATTTTCAGGTTAAGGGGAACCAGGTTCTTAGCGGGAGGATGAAATAATTCATCAAAGCTGTTATAATCATTAAAATCCCCACACGTCGGCGTTAGGGTTGGCTTATTTCCCGGATCAAGGAGTTGGATCAGGCCCCACCTGATGTCGGGTTACCAGTTCAGTTTTCTGGGTTGGTTTCGTGATTGTTTTTGATCATCCGTCTCGCAAGTAATGTCAATGTAAACAACATCAATAATAATATGTAATAATGGCTCAATATAATAATAATGTGTATGATACATCGTTCAGCTCACCACGTTTATTTCAGTTTTGCTCAAAAATTTCAGATCGTGTTAAATTGGAGGAAAGTCAGATATTGAGGATCTGGCTTTTGGATCGAGGAATTCAAGTTTGTTTGCGACGATGGATCGGACGTAAAAGGACGCCCTGGATGGAGTCGGGAAGGTTGGGATTAGTGGGCGCGCCCGCAAATGGATCGCTCGATGTGTACGCTGGTTTCTTAACGAAGGAGTTCAGTTCAGTGAGGAAGGAAAGGACACGGGTTTAAAGAATATTTAGATAACGATTGATGGCTGGCCAGCCAGGTTGATGGTGAAGTAACGCGGTTTATTAAATCAAACCGCTATCTCGACACGGCGCCAGTTCCCCGTCGGGGTGAGGATCTTTCATTGGGTTGACTTTTTCTGGTTAGCCAGATCTCTGGTGGGGTGGATTGGGATGTCGGCTTCGTGGGTTAGTTAAGGAAGGAGGATGATGGAAATGGTTTGATCTGGTTTATCCACCAGAGCTATAAGGATCTCAATATGAGTGAATGGTTTAAAAGCAGGATCTTTCATCTTAGACTGGATGGGAGATTATCACGCAACCGTTATCGGCATCAGTTTGGACTGGCTGGTCTGGTTTGTTTTGCTGGCTGGTTTAATGATTGGCCATCAGATCTCTGAGGCGGCCACACCGGACATGGTTTGGATTAGTCTTAGCCCTGAATGAAGTCTTTTATTCGATCTTCATTTTATTCGTTTTAAAAAGCGCAAACCCATAGTTCTAAAAGAATCCTCTTCCCAGGATGGATACAGATCGATCTAAAAGGTTATCGTTTTTGAACAGTCAGGATCTTAAATCTGTTCAATTGATCAAGTTAAACTCGTTTGATACCAAAACTGTGGGTCAATTTGTCCGAGGCCTCGATTTTGAATGATATTAATGGAGAGCTTTGATATTGAGATGGTTTCTTATGAATTACGAAAGATTATGTTGGGTTTTCTAAGCACAATTACCAAACATGGTTTGGAATCCACAGTTCTACAAGTTTATCTAGAGTTCTCCTGGAGGATGTGCCCCTAGAGATCCAGTTCTGAGTTGGTTTTTAAGGTGCTTCGGTTGTTTGCGTTCTGCAGCCTGACTAGATTCATATTGCCATAATCCTGGAGTAGCAACGAATGTCGACCTTCTCAAAGGAGAAGCGCTTCGTTTTAACAGTTGAAGAGTATATTCATTAGCAGTGGCTTAATTTTGGAAAAAGAGTTCTGATCCATCACGTTCAAATTATCAGTTTCTGTGACATGGACCAAAGATCCGTGGGTTGTTAACCAAGGCGTTAATCCAGAGGACTCGGACCGGTTTTGCCAAAGGAGTCATAGGGTTTCGTGCTGATAATCGGGCAGGAGTTATTATTTCTGGCGTCAGGGGACTCACAGATTTTTCTGTCGCTGGGTTCATTCAGATAAAAGGCAGTTATGTTCATTGAACGTTTCATTTTCTAGGACAAGCAGCAAGATGGAGGAAGAACTGGTATGGGAGATTGAGTTACTTATGGTAATCGATATGTTGTCTAATAATGAGGTTATCTCATCCTGGATGACCTAAAGTTGACATCACGTGGTTTTGGTCAAAAGACAGTTTTGGACTCGGCTTTATCATGCCCAATGTTTTGCTTTGTTTCAATCTGGCCCTATTTACGATCTAGACAATAAAGATTAAGCCATCTAAAATTTCTTTCACCAGGGATATGGGACGATTGATCTGTGTTCTAGAGATCTTTTGCGGTCGTTATTTCCCGTCGCAGAAAGATTGGCAATCTTTACCTGTTTTCAAAATCAAAGGACAACTGGCACTCTGTTCAGATCTATTTAAAGAGTCCTATTTCAATTTAGCTATTCTGGTTGCTTAATGGATTCGTTCAAGCCTTCCTGGTTATAATTATTGAGCCTTGTTTTATGGCAATCAACAAAGGATCTGATGAATCAATTCAAAACGTAAATTGGCTTTATCTTTTTCATTGGAGCTAGTTCGTCTTTCCGAACTTCTTGAACATCAGCTATCAATGGTATTATGTAGGACACCATTGGCTCACGCAGAAGTACTTTCGTTCATCCGTTAATAATTACCTCAGCCATTTGTAACCCCGGAGTTCAGGGGTGGATCACCAGATGAAGCCCCTATAAGGATGCTATCTTCAAGTTATCTTTCTTTGCTGGGATGAACCATAAGCTTTGATCAGTTCCACAGCTTACGGGCCTCCAAAGCACTTTGAAATAAACATTTCAAATCCTTTCTAGATTTCAGGATGACCTCTTTGGTTGCGTTTGTTGCTATTAGAAAACATGAAGGTGAAATCCCACAGTTCTATCAGCTTTCCTTTCTGAGATGGAGTTTTAATAATTTCATAGACATCAGGTTTTTCTTAGAAGTGAAGCCGGGAACAATGATTTTCCCTCGATAAATCGGATAATATTGGGAGATTCTCACATTCGGAACACCAATGCTAAATGGAGATCCAGAAAACTAATTCTTTGATTGCTTTGAGTCCAAGCAGTAATTTCGACTGCATGTCATCTAAATCAGTTTTTAAGTTTCGAATAAAAGTAGCACCCCAAATCAGTTTCAGGTTTCTGCGGTTTTAGGAAAACCAGTTTTCCTCAGAAGCGGCTGGCGGTTTATCGACTTGAGCCCAATGCTTAAAATTATCGGATGTACGCAAATCTTTCTTTAGTTGTTTTCCGTCATCAAACCCCGGTTCATGCTGCGTTGGTTAGAAGGCCTCTATTCCATGAATAAGTTTTGGTTTCATATATTGATCAGAGCAATGTCAGGATAAGTTACGTGGACCTCAGGTTAATAGAGGGATCCCCATAAAATCTATCTTTGTCTGGAGAAGTTAATCGTGTTCTTGAGACCTCATCGTCTTCATCCCTGCTTGCACCTCTAGCTTTTCCAACTCAAATTCTTCAGTGAGATGTTCATTTTCTTTTGCACCTGCAAGCCTACCTTTTATTAGCTAACTATAACTGACTTTTAACAAAGTTCTCATCTCCATTAAAAAAATCTGACATCATCTTTATCACTTTGATATCAGTCCCTGTAGTAATTAATCCTATATACTATCATGTCAAATTTCTTAAAATTCCACATCTGTTTTGAATATAAAAATTAACAATTAATATATTTGAATATTCGAGAATTATTTGAAAAAATATAGACAATTTTCCTAATAAATAAATATTATTCAAACAACAATGAATCAGTTTGAAATAGTTTTTTAATTATCTGGGCATCTCATAGCTATGCCTTTTAATATAGATAATGCTCACATATTTTTCAATATTGTCTTAAATCATTTTATGAGCTTTTAATAAAATATATCTCGTGATGTATTATTGGTATTGTGCTTAGATTTGATAGTTTCATTCTACATTTTCAATTTTATTAATCGTAGAACTACAGAAATTATTAAAATATCATATTTGAAAATAATTTACCAGCCTTCCATCATTACAACGTTTAACAAAATTAAAATAATACGATTAATTTTCAGACAGAGTTCCATTAAGGGTAATTCCGTTAAATGAAATTTAACACTTCCTATTATAATCAAAATGATACTTATAATCATTTACAAGAAACCATTATATATTAATATAATAATAGCTTTAATAACTAATGATGATATCGTATAAGTTTGTGCCAGACTTTTACTTTCAGGCAATGTAAAACGTCTAGTGATCTTTAAATGGTCAAAATTTTACTAAATCACTATAATCCTTCCTTTAAAACGCTTGTTATTTGATAGAGGAAAGGATTTTTAAGTCCTCATAGAATTTCGTAATTTAGGCTAATGTAAAACTGTACGGATGAATATATCTGGATGTGTATTTTGTTCTATTGCGTGTTTGGTAAATTTTACAAATTTTTTCTCATATCTTACATAACATGAGTATAGAAGTGAAGATTTATCCAGCTTTATTTTAAACAGGTTTGAAATGCTGCTCACTCTGAGCAATGTTTGATTTTTAAACTAATCAAATATTGTTTTGTTACAGGACAATTTAAAATCTAATTTTTAACTAAGAATAATGCAGTTTCTAGCACAAAGCAATGCATGGCAGCCA
>BMAW01074338.1:243267-289198 GCA_019974015.1 Nephila pilipes
CTCCATTATGGTATGGGGTGCGATATCTTGGCGCGATCTTGGACCACTTGTTATTTTGCATTAGAGAATCAAATCCAATTACAATCTAAGCATTCTAGGAGATCATATCCATCCTTTTGTCCAGACTGTATTCACTGTTGAGCGACCGCTTTTTCAAGACGACAACGTCCCTATCCACAGTGCTAGGTGTGTTCAAGCATGGTTCGAAGTGCATGACGATGAAGTTGAACATCTTGCCAGGCCCCCTCAGTTTCTGTACTTATATATTATTGAACATATATAGAATATTCGGAGTCCAAACTTCGTTACCGATTTCCACCTCCATCCAGCCTTTCGGAATTAGAAACCGTTCTGCAGGAGGAAGGGCTTAATATTCCTCCATGACCTGTATGCATCTATCCCACATCGCATTAAATTTGTACTTCAGTCAAAGGGTGGTCCAACCCCCTATTAATAAAGATTTTCCATTATTTCACAGTTGTTCGTATTATTTTGTCCTCCATCTGCATATATATATATATATATATATATATATTGCATCTCATTTACTTCACCACATTGCTAATTTTATAAGCTAAATCATGTTAATATTGAAGAAAATCAAACTCTTGGTCTACTTTAAATCAAAGAACTAAATTTATTTACGACAATAGGATGAACATAAGACACCACAAGACAAATCATAGAAAAATTTAGAATTAGTAACTTTTACCCACAATAGACTCACTCGATAGCCTTGTAATTTCTGCTGAAGAAATTCCAGTGTGAAGAAAAAGACACGAGTTTAAAATATTGATAACATTGTGTAGGTGTCGATAGCTAACGCGGTTTTATCTAAATAACCTTCTCTAAGCACTTTTAATTCCCATCCAGGGGTAGTCTTTCTTGGACTAACTTTTTTCGTTGTAGATCTCTCTAGTGAGGTAGATTGGAGATGTCCTTCGTGAGTTGTTAAAGAAGAGGAATGATAAATAATTTTAATCTAGTTTATCACAACTAGAGATCTCATATGATGAAATAGATTTTTTCAAGAGGATCATATAAGATTAGTATCGTATCAGCATCAATTTGAACTGTGTCTAGTTTTGACTTTACTAACTGGATTGTAATTGTACCCATATGAAATCTCTAAGCTTGCTTACAGGAACAGGCGTTTGATGTCTGCCTAAATAATCTTTCCTTCAATCTTCTGCTTCCATTATTTTTTTTTAACTTCATATAAAATTCTAAAAAATCTCTTAAGATTAGATGAGATCTCAGTAAAAAATTTATCATTTTTGATGATGGATCTTAAATCTGTGGTGATACCGTTAGCTGTTTGTACAAAAGCAGGTGTTTGTCCGGGGGCCTCACATTTGACAATATTGATGGCAAACTTTATTGAAGATAGTTTCTCGACCCAAGAATTATGTTGATTTCTAAGCACAATTACCAAACATGGTTTCAAGTCACGATTCCTAAATTCTCTAGGATTCTCTAGAGGAATGTGTACTAGAATCAGATTCTGAGTTATGTTTAAGGTGTAGCACAGTTGTTGCATTACACTTCCAGCAAATTGTGTACCATAATCACAAATACTTAACGAAATAAACCATAAAGGAGAAACACTTCATTTAACAATTTGAGAGTATATTCATTAGCAGTGGCTTATTTTAGAGAAAAAAAAGTTTAATCCATCACATTCCATTATCAATTTCTTGACGTGGACCAAAAAAATCCATGGGTGTGCTCTCAAAACGTTATCCAGGAACAAGCGTTTGCAAAAGTCCATAAAGTTTCATGTGACCATCAGGCTTGGGAACTAATACATCAGCTACAGCGTAAGGAGACTCACAGATTTTTCTGTCGCTGATTTCTTCAGTAAAGCGTTATATTCTTTCTTCAAACATTCCTTTCTAGAACAACTTGTAAGATGAAACTGTTATAGGAGGGTGATTACCTGTATCAATATGTTGCTCTATGTAAAGAGTTGCCTCTCCTCCTGGACTAAAGATTGTATCACATGTTTTGAGTAAACAATTTAGACTCCTTTTTATCATACCCAATGTTTTTATTTCTTCTTCTTACGATAAACAAGAATTAGTATCTAAATAATCCCTTTTCACAGGGATATAGAACATTGACTCTATATTTCCAAAAGAAATCTTGCGATGTTAACTGTCACAAAAAAACCAACATCTATTTTCGCATCAAGAACAACACTTTCATATTCTAGGAAATCTATTTAAAGAAGAGTCCTAGCTTCAGTTGCTTCTTCAGTTGCTTAATGAATTCGATTAACACTTCCTGAACCTCTAATTATTGAAACCTTGTTTTATAGCAATCAACAAAAGATCATTGATAATCAGCTAAAGCTTATCATTAACTTTATCTTTTTTTCATTGATGAACCGTGCTTTGAAATTTCTTGAACATCCTTCCTCCAGCAATAGTATGTGAGGAACCTGTGCTTTCACGTACTTTTTTCATTCTTCCATTTAATAATACCTCAACCATTGTAACCGGAGAATTCAAGGGTGATCCTGAGTAAGCTAAGATACTATGTTAAGTTATATCTTTCTTTACTGGATAACAAACAGGACCCTTAACTTTGATAATTCTTAGCTTACGACCTCCAAAACACTTTGAAATAAGCATTTCATCCTTTACAAATTTCGGATGACCTACTTTGGTGCATTTGTGCACAAGCCCAAAGCTTTTATGAAGGTAAATCCCACAGTTCTATCAACTTTTTCCGCTCGCTTAGAGATGAGTTTTTAATAATTTCATAGACATCAAGTTTTTCTGCAAAGTAAGCAGGAACAATAATTTTTTCTCCCTCATCCAGATATGTGGAAATTCTCTACATTCAGAACACCAATACTTCGTAAAGTCAGAAAAAACTAATTCTTGCAATTGCTGGAAATTCAACGTATTTCCAACCATGTCCTCCTAGAAGTAATTTTTAATTTCGAAATAAAAAAAAAAACTTTTTAAATAGAATTTCGGTTCACACGTATTAGAAAAAACAATTTTCTCAACGCTTTGGCAGTTTGTTTAAACCTTTTTAAAAGTATCAACCAGATATATGCATAATCTTTAAATTTATTTTCTGTCATCAACTTGGTTATGCCATTGGGTAAAGCCTCTATTACATGAGTCATTTTTTAAGTTTTTCATATATTGATCAAACAGTGTCAGGAATAAAATTATACAGTGGACCTCAAGGTTAAAATTAGAGGAGATCCTTATAAAATCTATCTTTGTCTGAGAGAGTTAACGTGAATTCTTAGAAGACCTCATCGCGTCCTTCTATCCTAACTGCAGTCTAAGCTTTTCCAACTCAAATTCTTCAGTGAGATGTTCATTTTCTTTGGCTGCACCTGCAAGCCTACCTTTATTAGCTAACTATAACTGACTTTTAACAAAGTTCTCATCTCCATTAAAAATCTGACATCTGATCTTTATCACTTTGATATCAGTCCCTGTAGTAATTACCCTAATACTATCTATATGGTCAAATTTCTTAAAATTCCACATCTGTTTTGAATATAAAAATTAACAATTATATATATATTTGTAACATTCGAATGTATTAATTTGAAAAAATATAGACAATTTTCTTAATAAATAAATATTATTCAAACAACAATGAATCAGTTTGAAATGGGTTTTTTTAATTATCTGGGCATCTCATAGCTCTGCCTTTTAATATAGATAATGCTCACATATTTTCAATATTGTCTTAAATCATTTTATGAGCTTTAATAAAATATGTATCTCGTGATGTATTATTGGTATTGTGCTTAGATTTTATTAGTTTCATTCTACATTTTCAATTTTATTAATCGTAGAACTACAGAAATTATTAAAATATCATATTTGAAAATAATATTTACCAGCCTATCATTACAACGCGTTTACAACAAAAATTAAAATAATACGATTAATTTTCAGACAGAGTTCCATTAAGGTAATTCCGTTAAATGAAATTTAACACCTTTCCTGTTATAATCAAAAATGATACTTATAATCATTTACAAGAAAATTAATATGTTAATAATTAATAATAGCTTTAATAACTAATGATGATATCGTATAAGTTTGTGTGCCAGACTTTTACTTTTCAGGCAATTAAAACGTCTAGTGATCTTTAAGTAGTCAGAAATTTTTACTAAATCACTATAATCCTTCCTTTTAAAACGCTTCGTTATTTGATAAGGAAAAGGATTTTTTTAAGTCTCATAGAATTTCGTAATTTAGGTAATGTATAACTGTACGGATGAATATATCACGGATGTATAACATTTATTTATGCGATGTTTGGTAAATTTTAAATATTTATTTACTCATATCTTTACATAACATGAGTATAGAATGAAAGGATTTATCCAGTTTTTATTTTAAACAGGTATTTGAAATGCTGCTCACTTGAGGAAATGTTTGTATTTTTTTAAACTAATCAAATATTGTTTTTTGTTACAGGGACAATTTAAAATACTAATTTTTTTAACTAAGAATAAATACGTTTCAACATATAATAATTCTTAACTAAAATTAAATATATTTCAACATAAAACTGAGCTTCATTATTATTTTAAAATAAAATGTGTTTTATATGATTTTTTATAAAAGGATGAATTGTGAAATTATGCACGTTTCCGATAGAATAATAATTAATTTTTGGCTTGTTATACTGCCTTTTTAACAAAAACTTTTTTTTTCTTTTTATCAACTTACTTTACATATAACATTACATATTTTAATAAATGTTTGTTTAAATTTATGGATGTCTAAAAATTTATAATACACGAATGTTTTTTACCTTATTTTAAATGTCTTGATTATTTATTAATATATAAGCTTTTCAGTTAGATGTGTTAATATTCCTCTAAATTTATTATTATGTTATGAAATATATATCTTATAAATTCATGTCTTAAGAATTTTTGTGGAATCGATCTGTATAGATTCCGAAAAATTAAACAATATCGAAGAATTTTTAATTAATAATAAGGAAAAGAGTAATTAGACATATTTCAAAGAAGATTTAGACCGAGGTAGCCTATTGGTCATGGTCACGAGCATATAATCCATGATGGGCCAATTCAGCTAAGAGTTCGAGAAGAGCAGTTTTGTTCATAGACCCACATTTTGAGAAACAATGGCGGTCTCCTGCACTTAAAAGGAAACGGTACTGTTGTGTAGACGTCAGAAGCAAAAAGTACGGTCTCAGATTTCCGTCAATTGACCGTACCTCAAAATTCAATGGTCCACTCCCAACTATCTTTTATTAGCTTTTATTGTGCTGCCCATTCTAATCAGCCAACAAATATTGAAAGTAAAATAATTAGACACTCTATTCACTAACAATTATTTTTCATTTACGACCTCTTCAATTTGAATAACTTACTAAGCAATAAGCATTTCGGATTTAAATAATATTCTAAATATTTTTGACTTATTTTTAATGTAACTCGAGTCTGTTATAACAGATATTCCCTAAATATAATTAAAGCTTTAAAATTAAGTTACGAAACATAATGTACATTAAATGTAGATTAAAACCGAATTATAATGTATTACAATAATAATATGCTGAGAATGATACATTTCAAAACTGAAGAAACACATGTTTCAACAATATATATAATGCGCAAAATACTTACATCATTCAACGTATTCCAAGAACCTTCATTATACGGGAAAATAAATTCATCTTACTTAAAGCAGGAATACAGAAGATATTTTTTTTAATTTCATAGCTCGGAAACATTGAAATAAACTATAAACTATATTATGTATTAAAATATAAAACAAAATAGATTTCAATATAGTACAAATATACATGGTTATGGTGTTATTTTCTACTTCGGAATTATTCTAACGTTAAAGTTAAACAACGAGCTAATGTCTAAAAATCTCTTAGTTTTGAATTTAAAGGAAATATAAGAAAAACAATAGAAAGTTCTATACAAAGTTTTGTAAAGAAAGATTTAGCCGCCTAAGGTGTGCTTTTTTAAATAACTATCATTAAATTACTCAGTAGAATATAAGAATTAAAGTAAATAATAGAATATAGAAAAATGGATGATAGTCAACTTTTTCGATATTAAAATTAAAGGAAACGATAAATTATTAAATTGATCACATTTAAGCTAAATGTAATTAAATTTGAAGGGATGTGGTGCTGCAAAATTGATCCACTTAAAATAATAGCCCCTTGGGTAGATAAAAAAAAGGAATACGACTTTAAGATGATACTTAATCACTGAAAATCCATGTTATTCCAATTTAATGTGACCCCAATAGCCTAGTGGAATGGTCACGTACTCGCGGCTGGCGTTGTTTTCATCGAGTGATGGATTCGAACCCTGACACCTCAAAACCTCCGCCGTGTATCATGGCTAATGCACATAAATTAGAGTAGAGGTCCTAAATCTTCCCGTTGGAATGGTGTGGAAGTTTGGAGAGGTATATGCTAGCTCTGGTATTGTCCAAGTCACTTGACAGAGGTTCGGAATCCCAAGGTCCGTCACCAATAGCCTTTGTGTTGCTACTCAAAACGACGTTAATAAACACAATCATTCCAAATTAAGGTTCAAGTCAAATTAAACTTATAAAAGTCGAAGTTTCCGTAATTCCATCTGATCGTCTTCAGTAAAATACGAAGATTCTTAGCCAGCTCGAGACATCACCAAGTGATAGTGAACTTTAATTTAAAGTACATAATAGATTTGATAAATTTTAAAGGTTCTTTTTGGAAAGTCCTTGATATTAAAGACATATTTATCAAACATGACAGTATTGATAAATATGTCTCCTTTTGGATAAACTTTTCTGGGAAAGCAATAAACTTAATAATATATATTTTATGTGATAAATTCAGAGTAGAATAGGAAACGAATTAATGAAGAACTCATAATTGATACGTAAGACCTTATAATATGAATGTTCATTGAAAGTTGCTTGTTTATATATCAAAAAAAAATAACGGTTCACATAAATCTTGTTTCATTCAGAATATACAGAAGCAGATATAAAAAAGAACAATTTTGAATCATTAGAGAAGTATTGATGTATTTAATTTCACATGATAAGGAAGGTTCTAACCAATGTTTTGAAAAGCATAGATGCAAATTAACTATATCTAAATTATACTTTACAAAATCCACAAAGTTCATATATGTAGTCAAAGTGCACATTAAATAAAAGGAATTTAAAAAAACTCTACCTAAGGGAATCAGAATTTTTCCTTTCATTGTCAAATATATTTGTCTGTCTCAGTTAAATAATTTTAAAAATGCTTACTGAATTTAATAAAAATACCATTATACAGAAATATTTGCTCTTTACTCTTTTTGATTCCCTTTATTGTATTCTAATAAATGCAGTACTTATATTTTTGAATGTGTAAGAAAATTCTACTGGATTAATATTTCCCTACGAATTCAAAATGGCTGATAAACTGGAGCCTTCATAACAAATTTGTTTGAATTTCTGGTTCTCCAAATAATTTCAAGTGGCTTTTAATTATATAAACATTCATGGTGCATAAAGGTTATCGTAAGAATGCGTTTGCATTAACGTTTGAAACTAGCGTTAAGTTAGAAATGTTATTCTAACTGTTGCTCCAAATTCCATGATTAACCGTTGTAAATTATGTTTTAATTATCAGTACTAACCGCTATAAATCTTTATGAAACACCGCTTGCACAAACATTTTCCTGTTTGTCAAATTTTCATATTTATCGACAAGACAATGAAATATTAATGCTAATGGTAAAGTTACCGAAATGTGTATTCGATATTTTGAAGTAATAAATTATGTTTAACTATAATTATATGAATAGGGATATAGATGAGAGTGTGGTGATGTATATAAATAATTAATATCATACTAACAAATTATTAAATATTTCAACATGCTAAAGTAGAATGCAGTGACAAACAACGGCCTAAATCGATCTTGCTAGACATCCATAAATAAATTAGAATATGAGTAATTTCAATTAAACTCTTTTCTTCTTATTTATCATAACTTATTTTTAATAAATTTTATTCTGCCAACAACTATCAACTTTTAGAATTCATTTTCATTCATAATATTTAACCAATTGATTAACATTCTCTTTTTTTTAAATTTTATAGACATATGTTTAAATTAAATTTACCGCAGCAAAGGAGGGGTAATATTTAAATATTATTAAGATTTTTTTACACGTAAAATAATTCAAAAAGGATTTTATGATTAAATATCTTCAAATAGTTTTTTCAATCATATAAATAATTATAAAGATTAAATTAAAAATTCAGTTTTGTGAGTTGACTTTCTTAAAAACAGATTTCAAAATTTGCATTTCAATTATTTTAAAATTTCCTAGATTTAAAGCGTTTTTCCTGTTAAGTAGTACGTTATTAAATTATAACGATTTAACTTACACAATTTCCTTACGTTTTATTAAATTACAATGAAAAGACCATTGCTCAAAACTTTTAAATTCCAGATAATTCATCAGAATTAAATAGAATATTTACACTGATTTAATAAAGAAAGAGCCTTGTTCATTTTAAATAAATTTACCTATTGTCATTTCAAGTATACTTAATGTTTGAAATCTCTTAATTTTTGAACTTTCAACAACTTCAATGGTACCACTTTAATAATATTACTGCTGTAACCCATGAATGTATGAGTGTTAATAATAATTAGTATTTTAACTTTAAAATGATTACTATTACAATTATATATAATAATATTATATTTAATGATATTGTATTTAAGTAAAGCCTATTTAATCTTGCATTTTTCATAGACAATTCTGAATACTTCATCAATCTGAACTATTTAGTGACTATGCTCTAAATATTTTCTGAAGGATTTGTTTACTAATAATATTTCGTGTGCAAT
Organism: Nephila pilipes; assembly: GCA_019974015.1. NCBI lineage: Eukaryota > Metazoa > Arthropoda > Arachnida > Araneae > Nephilidae > Nephila > Nephila pilipes. Next base: position 252,157 of record BMAW01074338.1, read on the forward strand.
AACAGTAGTGCGTGTTAATTCCTAAGCCAAACAATAAGGAAGTGCAACTTCAGTTCCATGAGCTCAAGTTTGTTTGACAAAGCTTGAATATCCCCCAAGGACTTTATATGTATGATATGCGTCAATTCTCTGTTTAACTAGCTGATTTTAAATATTAAGTGATTTATTGATTTAAAAAAAATTTATTATCATTTTATCTACTCTGTGTTCTTGTTGTTATTATTATCAGAGATCAGGAATTATTAGTGAATTAAAAGTGTGACGTTTTACAGTTTTTAAAACTTCCGAAAATTCAATGTCAACAACAATCGATTTTTTACAATTATTTAATTCCAGCTTTTCTCTTCATTAAATATTATATTTTAATTCAGTGATTATTCGTATTTAATTTATGTGACGTGCCACAATTTTCTCAAATAAACGGTTTTTCAATAATTTATACAGAAAAATGCGATTTTAAGAAACAGACACAGATAAAATTTTGTGAAAAAGAAAGGTATCTCAACATTCTTTGAGAGTCAATCCCAAGCTATTGAGAGAAAAAAACAGTAGTGAAAAAGTACAATTAAATTACATTAATTTCATGTCATCAACAGAAATGTATACATATAAAATTTTGATGATTTAGTAATATATGTTGGGTCTATTGAGGACATAAATATTTAATTATATAGTTTTTGTATGCCTGAAAACTTTCTGCCTTCAAGTAATGAATGAAGGTTAAAAAAATTATATCTGGAGATATTAATAATAAATAAAGGGTTCTTCAATTCTTTCCCCTTTAAAAGCTTTTGATAAACATTTCAAAACCTCCGTGATTGTAAATATAAGCTTACTTTATCCGTAAGGATTCACGAATATTTTATCATACTGTCACACACTGGTGAATGTAGCTCATTTCAAATTTACCTTTCTTAGATATTTTTAATCAGACGCATTTCTGGAAAAGAAGACGCATTTCTGGAAGAGCACAACGCATTTCTGGAAAAGGGTTTCTAATTTTAAGCTGTTTTTTTTACAGATATCGCGAACAACACTTCACGATATCTGTGTAATAATACCTTAGTTTTTTCAAAAAATTGTTACACTGAGCAATATTGGAAATTTAAGATTAAATTCAGATGCATATTTAGATGCCAATATTGCTCCCCATAATGATATTAAGTTAAATGAGGATTCAAACCTATGATCTGCCTGTCAGAAAGCTCGCTTTATTATATATATATATATATAACAAAATAGTTGTAATAAATCAAAAATATTACGGAAACAAAAAATAAAATTAAACAGAGTTCCTTAAAATTACAATGAAACTCAATTTCTTATAAAGTGTTCTATAAGTCACTATTTGGCTGAAATTTTAAAAAAAGGTTCTAAATACAAAAATCACTTCTTAGTAAAATTCCTTTTTAAAAAACACTTTCTGCTGCACTATTAATTTTTTTTATTTCTGTGATTTATCTCACTCTAATTAAAGAGGTGTTTTTACATATATTATATGCATTAGTTGGATTTATTGGACTATTGTTGTTTGACCTCTTAATTTTGAACATCTATAAAGTGAGTAAATATTTCCAATTTCATGTATTATGTAAGAATTTGTGATAAAAAGGCATTATAATTATATGCTTGAAGAAACTAATTTTACTTAAAGAATTTACAAGCAATATGTCATATCAAGATCACTAAATAACCAAAACTTGGTGAATATAAAACACTTGTTTCTTTCAAAACCAAACTTTTAGCTGTTTTCTAATAAGAGAAAAAATAAGTAATCTCTTTTCAAACTTTAAATTGTAGACATAACTATAAACTTTTGTTATAAAGAGTGCTTTTCAATAAACTTTTTCGATAAAAATCAATAAAAACTCATTTTAAAGTACATGCAACATGGATTTTCGAGCCTTAGAAATAAATTTTCGAGTCTATTTATGTTCCTATGAAGAAACAAAAAAATAAAAAAATATTGAAGATAGTTTGAACGATATTTTACAATATTTTGCAGAAACTTTTAATCCATGTAATAAAACTACAATAAGATATAATGAGATATTTCTTCAAGCTCTTTCCTATATATTGAATCTTGATTTGATTCATTTTAATGTCATATACATACTAGAATTAGTCATAAGTTATAATTTATTATCAAATGTAATGTACCAATATTGTTTTCGTGTTAAACAGATAAAACTTTAAGAGCTTAGATAGAACAATAGTATGTTTAAATAAATAGTTGATATGTAATTTTAAAAAATTACTTAAAATTGCTAATTTCATAAGAATATCTTAAGAATATTAAATAAAATATTTAGATTTATTTTAATGGATTTAGAAGCTTCAGAGATAATTATGAATACAATACAAGTATCTAGGTAAATTTGAGGAAATATAATTTATAGGAAACTAATTTTTTCGAAAGTTTCAATTTCGAGAAAGTCAGTAGTTTTGAATATTCTAATTAACAATGATACAAAAGACTCAATAAAAGAAGAAACATCATAAAAACAGTTACTGCTCCTTTCTTTGCAGTTATTAATTAATTAACAAGAGTGCGACAGAAAATAAAAATTAGATAAGCATTGAAATTAGCTTTATTAATTTCATTTTTTGCATTTCCTATTTTTTATTAAAAATTCTTGAAAAAATAGAATATCATTCAAAATGAATTATAATTAGTACAAAGTAAGAGTACTTCTAAGCCCCAGGCTCCCTAGAAGTAATTACTATCAAGAAAAGAAGATACCTTCTTCAAATTTCTAACCCATTTTTCTTTCAACATGCAAAACGTTCGAAAGTACAAAAACGTTACCAATGCTTACAACAAAATGAATAAAAATAGTCGATACCACCTTGAAAAATAAAATATTAAATTAAATATTAAAATTAGAGCAAATGATAAATTAGTAAAGTACCTAATAGTATTCTGTTCTGATATTAAAATAAGAGCAGACCATAAAATGTTAAATATATCTTCGCAATGTAAATATACCTTAAGCAAATTAAATGTAATTATTAAAATCATAATATATTACAATGTCAATCTTTTATACCTGATACCGAGTTTTCTTTATTTTATGCCCACGCATTTTGTTTAGACCATTTTCTCAAAACAACAACATGTTAGCACTTTTTACAAAATATGGATAATTATGATACAGGTGTATTTATTTATTTTAACACTGGTTTACACAAGTCAAAGTATACTTGCTAACCCCAACATAAAAATTAATCCATTATTCTCAATATATCATTCATTTTTTTAGCTATGATTCACTGTTATTTTTCCTTTGCAGGTTTAAACTTCAAACTTATCTTAATTGTCCATGGAGCTCCGTTGGAGACGCGGATATTATGTGTTCCACTGTCGAAAAAACAAAGCAACATCACCTCGTTAAATCTATTAACAGTGCTAAGCCAATTTAGCTAGCCTTTTTTGTGTAATAACTCTATTATACATCCGAAACTTCCTTCGTGTTTAAAAATAGCTCTAGAAATTTCCAATCATGTTGATTAAGTTTTTTAGTTTGGGTCTATTTCAGTAAAAATTTTGTCTTTTCTTTGCGTTAATTAAAATCTTTTATAGACCTTTTTAACTAAAATTGGATTAGGTCTTTTCATTTTCCTGGGTTCCTTTTCTACTGCGTATCTCAGTTTCTCTAGAGTAGTGCATTGACTACATTGTGAATGACTAGTTACACTGTTATTGTTTGTATGTACGTATATGTGTTTTATATTTATACTTTCCCTTCTTTTAACAAATATGTTTTGTTCATATATATTTAATAAAATATTTTTGAACTTTCGTATTTGTTTCTTTAATTTGCTTTATGTTGGGAACTGTACATGATGGTTATAATTAAAGTGACTCTAAAAAGACCCCTGTAGAATCCGTTCTGCCTATCGGAATTTGATGAAACTTGGTACATATGATATATGGACCATGGAAAAAAGATTTCTTCAATAAAAAAATTATTCAAATTTTGGCCCTCAGATGGCACTTTTCAAAAAACTATGCAAATTAGTCAAACATATGAAGAGACATGCAGTCAGAGCCAGAAAATCATTCTGCGTGCATTTATTATCGTTAATCATGTCCTTATACGAGAAAGATCGAGCTTCACAGGTAAAATTGTTTTATCAGAATGGCAGCAATAGCTTTGCTGCACTATGTGAATACCGTATTTAAAAGGATTACAAAAAGGGCCCATATCTAAGAATGGTTTGAAAACGATGATTATGAAATTTGAAGAGACTAGTGATTTGGGTGTATTGTAGAGAGTGGAAACCAATTGCAAATGAAACTGTCGAAGAATTCGCTACTGGTGGGGTTCAAAGAGCTTCCAGTTTCAGCTATTCTTCAGCTAGGACTTGATCTATGTCACGAGAGTTGGCAATTCCATGGTCGACAGTACGAAAAATTCTGCGATCATTTTTTAAATGGTATCCACATAATATCCACATAGTGTAAATGCTGCAACCTCACGACCACCAAACATGCTCTGATTTTGCTTGTCGATTTTTGGCGAGAATGGAAGTTCATGACGCTTGACCTTGAAAAATTCGATGATCAGATACGGCGCACTTTTCTTTAGATGGAGTAGTGAATAATCAAAATTGCCGCATATGGGATGCTTCACCTCCAAATGCACCAAAACCCTCTGCATCTTGATTACGTGACTGTTTGGTGTGGATTTATTGCTGGTTTTGTACTCGGTCGTTTTTCTTTGAAACTCTCACTCCTCGAGATCCTAAAACGTACTTTGTCACAAGTGCACGGTACAGTGAACTCCTTCCAAAAAAGGTCCTTTTTGCTTTACAAGAATGGCAATGTTGGCAGACCACTATCTTCATGCAAGATGGAGCAACTCCCCACATTAGGGGCCAAATCAAAGATCTGCTAAAGATAATTCGAGCTAACTTTGGCAAGAATTGTGTAATATCCAGAGCTTTTCTGGGTGCCTGGCTTCTTCGTTCACCCGAATTAAATCCCTGTGGTTTCTCATTGCGGGAATTCTTAGAAGACCGTGTTTATGGAGGAGGGATTAGGACTTTATCGGAGTTGAAAGCCAGCATTATACATCATGTTTAGGTAATCCCTCGAGAGTTTCTTCACACTAACATTGAATACGCTATTTGTACTTTCAACACGTAAATGATGTAAATGGAGCACACGTTAAACACATTCTGTAATTGAATAAATTTTAATGATTCTGGCAGTTTTTTGTCCTTCTTTTTAATTCGCGGTTTAATAACAGACTCCAAATACCTCGAGATGATTTGATTTATATATTAGCTTTTCTTTCCTTTAATTCTTATTCCAATGTGTAATAGGTATTTTCTAACTTGCTTGGCTTTGCTACCTACTCGCTGGTAATTATCAAAAGCTGTATTATTTTGTTAAAATATTGATAAGAGGGTCATTCAATAATTCCTTAGAAAATTCAAGAGATGGTCTTCATAGCATTAAAAATTGATTGCCTTTAGTAAGTATCATGACTCATTAGACAGCTGTCTAAATCTCAATTACACGTATTTATGATAAAGATGCCTTTCGCACTATAACTCAGAACTATAGCTTTTCCAGCCAATGAGATCAGTTTCGTTTTCTCAGGAAAAGATTCACCGGAAGTATACAATCGTTTTCTTTGTTGCTTGGGCTCCGCTGTAAATTGATGAATCCAAATCAAATCGTTGATGATAATTCGACGCGGGCTCAATCAAATTTGATTTGGCAGTTAATGACTACCAAATCAAAACTAACTTTCAAATTTGTTTCGGCTCCATTTAACAGATGGCAGCAACCAATGCTTTCAACAATTTATTTTAATGATGCCCTCTGTCTTCAAATGCAAGTACTTTTTGAGCCACCCTTGAAAGCTGCTGGTGACCTCTTATATTACTTTCTTGCCTGTATTTGTTGATTATGCCTGAGAGTATTTCTTAAATAAATATGTTGGTTTAAATAAGAACTAGTTGAAGGGCTGGGTGTAGGATGACTGACTTTTGTAGCTCCAAGAATTTGTTTATGAGCCTAGTTTTCCCTCGAGATAAAAAAAAAATTAAAAAATCAAATTGTGACTGATAATTACCAGAATGTAACAGAATAGATAACATCAAATATTATCAAATTCCAAAATAGAAGGAATTGCAAATAATTTCGTCAATTAAAAAAGAGTAACAAATAACTTTATCAATAACAATACAACTTGGGTAACATAAATTCAAGCAAAAAATACCATCTGGAAAAAACAACGTAGTCACTGCTAAAAACAACGTAGAGTACAAAAGAATTCAATTTTACAATCAAATAGTTTCTTTTAATAAAAAAAAGAGAGGATAAAGCAGAAATAAATGCAATTCGAGCCGACTCTGTATTTGTAGCGCTAAAAGAAAGTCACGAAAAAATTTGTCAGGGATAAGAAATACCGTTTTATCCCGCGTGACATGATATTCAGATCTAAGAAAGGTAAGAGTATTATCATTTCGGAGCTTTGGGCTATGTTGATGGCAGAATCAACCTAGAGAAGAATGGAATTGAAAGAATCATTATATATTGATCCTAACTAAGTGTAAAATCTCTCATACGGATTGATGTAACAGTTTAAAAAAGTGGTCATTTGCGGAGTAGCCCTTATGATTTTAAAATTCTTATAAATGACTAAATAATTTTTTTTTATTTTGAGCTGTAATGTAAGGTTAATTGTTATAAAAATCATAATCAAAATTTTAAAAATTGTAAATTTGATGAATAAATCAAATATGAATGCTCATAAAATGAAACTCTTCCTAGGAGTTATGGTTATTAAATTTACATTTTTGTTTTATTAAAAAATTCTTTATTAATATGGTTTAACAAAATCCATTCCAGTGAAAAAAATTGTTCATAATAATCAGGAAAAACTCATTAGGAAATTTTTGCTCTCTAGCATAAATATGTGTCCTTAAAATAAATTCATTAGATTAGATTTTTTTAAATTCCAAAATGAGGTCAATGATTGGATATTTATTGATTCAATGAGGATAATATGATAAGTAACCGAAGATTAAACCGACTTTTAAGCCAGATATGTTTCTAGTTTTTGTTAAATCAGTTTCAAAGAAAGTATTAAGCAAACCAAATAATTATTTGCTTTAAGTATCAGTTAAAATGTCTTTCCTGTTTTTCTATATACTGTTTTATTTTCAAAAAGTATCTCTAGCTTAATTTTAAGGAAACTGGAAAAATCTAAAGAAATTTAAGGTCTTTAAAAAAAAATAAGCTTAACTTGTCAAATAAAAAAAAGACTTCCTCTCTTGGTTAGATTTTATTTACCTCCTTTTACAGATGTGTTTCAAGCATCTAGATTACTTCCCCTCTCCTCAAAGTATTTTGTACAGATATAATAAAATTTCGAAAGAAAAATTTCTCGAGTGAGAGAAAAAAACAGAGTTTCATTAAATTACCCTAAACGTCGTTAGTCGATGGATTTTTATGAACTTTAAAGGGGCTTCATTAAAAGTTGCTCATTTATTCCACGCACGATCAAAACGAAATGAGTATAACAATCAAGATTACTCCTAGAAACTGGCTTCATTTCCTTAGAAACGTGAAGGCAAAGGTAATTTAATATTCCTTTGGTACATATTTTGCCGTCGACACTTCCACTATATATGAAAAACAGTAATGATCTTAAAAATGGCAGAAGAAACTTATTGATATAAAATTTTTTGAATTAACTTTAAAAGTAATAAAAAAACCTCTGATTATTAAATTAAAATTTTAAAAGGACCCCTCAATTTAATCTTCATTATAAAAGGTTATTTTTTTTTTAATTTTGCAATGGATTTTAGCATTTGCTTTTAGATCTTAACTTATTTTATCATTTCGTTTGTAGATTTTAAATCACGAAAATTGTTCCAATTGATATTTAAATTATCAGCTTCCTATGATATAGAAATCTTTATTTTACCTTTTTTTAAGAAAATTTAACCAATTATTTTACAATTATTTTAATAGTAAATAGCATAAAATATTATTATATTATGGCGATCAAAAACATTTTTAGTGTTATTAAGATAACTAAGGAATTTAACGCTCAATAGAAACACTCTCCACTCAAATTCTTGATTATTTTCATAGGAATCATTCCTTTTTTGGTAGGCAATAACTATCTTAAAAGGGCTCGGAAAATTAATCCTTTATTTACAGGACTGAAAAACTATGTAAAACCTGAAAGAAGCACTTTACAAATCCTTGCTGGAACCAATAGTGTCGTAAATACCTACTTGCTTTTACCAATAAATCGTAATAATAAATTATGCCACTTGTACCCGCTTATGTTCGATGCCGCTTCCAAACTTCACCGCACAAATGAAAAGCACTGGCAAATATATATGAAAACTGAAATCTGGTCTTAATTTGAGTTTGTACGCTCAAATGGAAATCCCATTACCCAGACATCCAACCGTACGCATTTATTCTCTTTCGCCCCAAACCATTTCCTGGTCTTTAAAACCTGAAAGCAGCTTGAGATACCCGTATTCAGGAAATAAAATGTAAATAGAAGCAGGAAAAAAATACTTTTTTTGCAACGCTCAGAATTTCTTAAAGATGTTGAAGTGCTTTTAATCTTATCAAATCAATAAAAAAAATTATAGAACAACTGTTTCATGTACAGTTTTGCCAAAAACAAACTTACCCACCAAAGATGCTAACTTTTTTAATAACTATTAAATTATTCAATAAAATATTAGAATGAAAAGGAAATAAAAATTCGATTGACTGACTCACTTACTCACGCGCTATCTTACTCACACACTCACACATATACTCGCTCACAAACACACTCACTCACTAACACAATCATTCAAGCATACACGTACTTTCACATGCTCTTATTATTTATTTATTAGGAATGCCAGAAAAGATCTACAGACAACACTGCATTTTAAAAAGTGATCGGGTGACCATTTTTTCTTTAACTAATTCAATATCCCCTTGAGCTGCTGCTAACTGAATTTTTAATAATTAAACATTATTTTTCTCGAAAATTCTTAAGAACTTTTAGTTTATGATCACATCTTTTTTTACATGTATAAATTTTTATTTTTTGTAAAAAGTACTTATACAAAAAAAACTATAGGTATATTATTTTGTTGGTGACTAAAAATATCCAATATTAGTATGTGTCCTAGAATTCTGCAACACAATTCAATTATTTTAAAAAATGCAGAAAAAATACAAATGCTTGAGTCGGGAAAATATAGTTCAGATTTCAAAATAAATTAAAGATATACATATTGAATGAATAGAAAATAAAATTTTGAGAAGCTTAATTATTAAAACACAAGTATTATGGTATTTGTTTATGTTCTTTTTCAGTATGTTCTAAAAGAGTTAATCTGTTCATATAATTGAAATATGTAGCCTTGTTAGTTTTGTTTTTAAAAATTATTAATCATTTACTGTATTAACCAGTACAGGGGCTATTGTTTTATTCAAAGGCAAAAGGGCGTAGCTTATCACTTTTTAAAATAAAGCAGGAAATGTACGTGACTCGTTTGTTTTCATTTTATGACAACGATAATTATATTTAGCTTAAGGTATATTCAGTTTAATAAATTATCGTATGCTTTAATTTTAATTACATTTGGCCTAAAATACATTCAATTTATTAATTTATCATTTGCTTTAATTTTAATTACGAATAGCTCCAATTTCAAAATTTATCGTTTGCTTTAATTTTAATATATGAAAAGAATATTTTTAAGCCCTTAACTTGTTTAAAGTTAGCTTTAATTCTAATATTTAATTGAATAATTTAATATTTATTTTAAAAAAGTGCCTTTTGTGGCTAAATCTTATCTTTACAAAAATTTTCCATGGAACTATTTTTCCTATTCATTTTATTTTCAACCCATTACTAAAATACATTTTATAGGGAATTGGTTTTATATATAATATCTAAATTCACCTGTGTTAAAAAAATGTGTGTTACAACAAATTTCCAAAGCTGTTTCAAAAGTATTGAAGTTAAATATTCTTCAAGCAGTAATTATAATTAAGTATTTTATTTAAAAAATATTATTATATCATTTTTATGTATAAATCATTTAATGCTCCTAGTTTTAATGTAAAAATTTCATTAAGTTTGGAATTGAATTCGAAAACTTACGGAAATAGTTATTCTTTTCAGATACCATGCTTCATATTTGAATATATTTTATTGTCTTATGTCATCAAAATTTTTAAATAATTGAAAATAATTATTAACAAATAAATAACTTTAAAAACAAAAAAAATATTTGTATTTAACATAATAAATAGTGTACAGCAATACAAAATTACAATTACCGATGCAAATTACATTAAGAAGTGAAATGAAAATGTTTTCCAAATTTTAAATTTTCAAAAAAATACTCTATGAATTAATCGTTCAAAGGAGTGTTTCTTAAAAATTTTAGTCTTACCAAACCATTCTCATACTTAAAAATTTGGGACAACCCCCTTTTCTTCCTCAAACTATAAAGCATGTATGAAAAAATGTATAATTTAATTTAAGAATTAATTAATAGATAAATTTAAGTTATATTTCATTTAATTTTAATAAAAACGTTTTTGTTAAATTAAAATAAAATACTCATAATTTTTAATTATTAACAGGCATAATTTTATGCCAGGTTTACGTTTTATAATAAATAGTACTTTAACCAATTTTGAAGAATCTTTGAAAAAAAATCTATTATAGACTTAATAAGATTCATAACGAAACGTATAATTGAAGTAATTCATATACATATATATACAGAAAAAGAAAAGAAATAGCTTTAGAATTTGCTCCAAGTACATAAAAAATAATTTAAGAATCAGAAAAAGATTCATGTTTTAATGAGTTGAATATCCTTGTTTATTACTGCATAACAAATTAAATATTAATTCAATATTTGCATAGTTGGTTACAAAACCTCTTCAACGCTTTTCAGCGCTGAAGAATATTTGATTTTAATAAGCTTTGAAGCTATAAGATCGTTTCACATATGTATTTGGTGCTCAATGGCAGAACACTTAATGCCATTTCACAAATTGTGAGAAATTCAGCTCTAGCTTCGATCCAGAATTCAATCAAGAGTTTATAAGATGCTTGTGAATCGCAACGCAGCACCTCTATAATAAGGCATTTAGGATAGGATATTTCTTCAGTATGTAAATATGATTTACTTCTCTCAGGTAGCATTGCGATATTGTAAATAACTTACAGAGAAAATGTAACATATCAAATCAAAAATAATGAATGAAATTATAGATGTTTCTTTAAATTCATGTATCTTAACTAAATTTTTACGACAGCAACATTTAGCTTTGCAATGCCTTTAAAGGGTCGACATCACAGTTAAAAAAATGCTAATATAAAGTGACTTACTATGTTTGGATGAATCCACTTTACTATAGTAGGATGAATTCTTGAATAATAATAACAAACATTATTATAACAAAGGAATGATTATAACAAACAAGCGTATACAAACCTTTATAATCTTCATTTTTACACGTTTAATAAAATTTTCTTAATAGTTGAGTAGTTCTTTTTTAACTTAAGTTGCTCTAAATCGTTTAAATGTTATTTATTATTTTTTTCTAATTTTAACTTATTCAATTTTAAGAAAATATTGTCATTTCAGCTTGAAATAAATATGAACTTTATTAAAACCATTTTTACATCTTTACATGGTACGAATCTATTAATTTTTATTAGAACTGCTTTACATATGATTTAAATATCCATAAAATATGTACTAGTTTTTACATAATAGCCAAATTTTTGAAATTTTAACATTTTTTTTTTTTTATAATTATTTCTATATAATTATATATATATATATATATTTATCCATATATATATATATATATATATATATATATATATATATATATATATTCTTAAAAAGTTTTGTTTTAGCATTTTAAAGCATGTTTGCAATTTACATAATTTTTGAATAATTTATTGCGATCAGTTATTTATAACTGGAAACAGTTTAATTTCAACAGATAAAACAAATTATCAAATATGTTGAATATGTTACTTTGTTTTCTGAGAGTTCCTTCCATTTTATCCGCGAGGTGGGGCTATTAAGTAACGAGACTAATGTTGCTGTAGAAGAAAGGCACATGCGCCAAACGACAGCGACCAACAACTGTTTAGCGTGAAGCTTTCTCTTTTGAATGCAGCTCCTCTCGCTTCTATAAGCAAATCCGTATACCCGTAGCATTCGCTCGTGTTAGAGGTTTTTTTTTTTTTTTTTTTTTTTTGTTTTTTTTTGTTTCACCCAAAAAAAAAGTGGTAAGTGAACAACGAATTGTTGTGAAATTTTACATGAAACTAGAAAGTACCACTACTGAAACTTATAATTTATTGAAGGAAATGTATGGCAACGAATGTTTATCGCGTGTCCATGTTTTGAGTGGTTTAAACATTTTCAAGATAACCGAGAAGACGTTGAAGATGATTCATGCCCACGTCATCCTCCCCGTCAAATGCGAATGACAATATCGAAACAATCGGTAATCTGGTTCGATCTAACCGTCGGTTAAATATTCACGACATTGCTGAGACTGTAAGAAATGACAAAGAATCCGTACGGCAGATTCTTCCTCCAAACCGACTCATTCCACATTGTCTGATAAGAAATTTCTCGCCAAGTACAGCATCCCAGTGTTAGACCATCCACTTTATTCTCCGGATTTAGAGTCATGCAACCTCTATCTGTTTCCTAAGGTGAAATCTGCATTAAAAGGAACAATATTTGTATATGTTGATGCCCTGAAAGGAAAACAGCACGCGTCCTGCAAGAGCTGACAATAGAAGACTTCCAGCACTGCTTAGAACAATGGAAGATTTGAATGGAGTGTTGCAGGGATATAGGAGGGGTGTATATTGAAGGTTATAACTAAATATATATTACATGAAAAATAAAAGGTTTTACTTCGTCAGTATCGTTATTTAATAGCTTAGTAGTACTAAAATTTAATCATTTAAAGAGAATAATAGTATACATTTTAATTTTTTTACTTAATACACAATTTTAGATGAAATATAATTTGATATTTTTTTCCTTTTAATCTAATTCTGATTTATCTGATTATAAAGAAAAAGTCAGATGTGTGAAAAAGATACAATGTATTTTCAATTAGTCATAATAGAAGACATTTTATTGTTTCCACCAAACTGAATTTTTCGTAAATCGTTGCATATTTTTCTTTCCATCCGGCAACCATTGAAAACATATATATTAAAGAATTATTAGAGATATAAGAAACGCAAATTAAAGTACATGAAAAGGAAAAATAGAATGAAAACATAGCTCAAGTATTTACGAATAGATTATTAAAATATAAAAGAGCATTGAAACATAAATGAAAAACTATTTCAAATAAATATTCAAAGTTGTTTCAAAAATTATTTTTTGCTTTCTATCAGTTTTATTACATAAATCATACAAATCTATCCCATGTACGTTTACTCGATGAAAATATTTTAAAAAAAAAAAAAAAAAACGTAATTTCACTTAAGGTATTCTACGAAAATTATGATGGTACAAATTAGTTAACACACACACACACACACATAATGAGAAGCAAATTTATGATAGAATTATTTTATTGAGATTTTTTTTCTGACAACGAACTATCTCCTAGTAAATAATTTTTTCTTGTAACTAATCTAAAAATGAGAGCTAAGCAAATTCATAAATTTAAAAAATTAAACTATGACGAATTTACTATGTTAAATGTTGCTTATATTACTGAAAATACTGTCATCATATTATCCCTTAATTTGAACTATTTTTTTTCCTTCTTATTATTGAACTGAGATTTCCAAACAACATATCTTATCAAAATTATTTATTCCATGACTATATTATCATATATATAAACATTAATAAGCAAAATTAAGCAATTAAAGAACAACATTAAATGATTTTACTATTTTATATCATAATTTGTCTACAAATTTTAAAATTAAAAGAAGTAATATCCCTTAAATGACTGATTATTTCTAACTTTAATATCTGTTTTAAATTTTAATACATTTAACGTGATTTCTTAAAAATAATAGGTGCTTTCATATGATCATTCAATATAACTAAAATTAAAACAAATTTAAAATTCATGAAAAATTTTATGTGCTTCAAACTGCGCAGTTTATAAACTACCTATTTTAAAACTGTTGCTAAAGAAATTCATTTCTTGTTTTAAAAATTAAAAACTACACATTTTATAATTGCGTGAAGAATGTAATTTATAAAAAATATTTACATATCAGATATAGGCCATATTCAAGATTATATTGGCATACATAAGACAAGAATGTACTTTTTTTTTATCTCTAGACTTAAATGCTTATAATTTATAGCGGCATTTTCTGTCTAAGGTACTCACATAAATACATCAAAAAATCTATGAAATAATATTCGTCCTCTTAACATACAGAATATAAAGTAAACAGTTAACAAATAAAGCATTACAATATAATTAATACAAATTAAAATAATATATAATTTTGCATTACTGTTATCATAAAATTCAAATAAAATACATAAGTAGTGACAAAATAATAGCAAGACAACAATTTAATTTAGAACTCTCCTCTTTAATTTATAATTGCATCAATTTATAAATTCTACATGAGCTCCCAAGATATATAATTCAAAAAATGAGAAAATTCCTTCAATTATTCTCTTCTTTGAGTAGAATAAAGAGCGTCAAAATTCTTTTAAATAACGGCACCTTTTTCATTTTATTCAATTTGGTTCACTCCAAATCTTTCAGCGCCATCTATTGAGTACAATACAAATCTTTCTAAGACCTTTCCCAAATACTTCATGGATTTTCTCCCTAATTATAGGAAACTAAAGAAGCATCCGAGATTAATATTCTCATTAAAAAGAGAAAAAATAATTTTTTTAAAATTAATTGGTGAAACAATATTTTTTTTCAAAATGTACCATGTCCCGTAATTACATTGATTTTAATTTCTACTTAATTTATAAAAAAAAAACCTCTTCTATTAATCAAATATGTTGATTCTCTTTAAAAAACGTCATGAATTAAAAAAAAAAAAAAACTTTTAGTTAATTCAAAGATCAATATTTTTCCAAATAAAGCTTTATGAGAAGTAAAATGAATTTAAATAGTCGCGACATATGTTATTAATCTATGAAAAAAAATTAATGAAATGAATAAAATTATACGCCTAAAATAAAAGAAAGTTTGCATAAGAATATGTGAAAGAAAGTACTATCCTTTTGTAACAAAATTGCTTTCTTACGTAAAATATGTTCTACATTGTATTTAAATGTTTCATATTGCCTGATATGAAATGAATTAAATAGATTTAACTCCAACATATTTTTGTTACTATCTACCCAAGGGATTATCGTTTTAGTGAACAATAAAATAGTCTCCCGATCACTTTTCAAAATATAGCGTTTTCTGAATATCTTTTCTTGCTAATCCTAAACAAATAAATAAATTTATGAATGGGTCAGCAAGTCACTCACTCATTCGTTAATTTATGTACAAGGCATCATTCAATCATTTAAATATCCATTCTACTGCGTATTATCATTTTCTTTAATTCTAGTATCTAATTGAATAAATTAGTAATTATTTTTTAATGTTATCACCTTTGATGTTTTAATCTTTTTTTTTTTTTTTTTTTTTTGTAAACCTGTGTGTGGAACAATTTGTATTATTATATATTTTTTAAACAAAGACTCGCTCCTCATTAATGTTTTTTTTTCCTTTCTAACCTACATATATAACTATTTACTCTATAACTATGACGTACTAAAATTAATTTCTAATTAAAAATTTTAAAAAATTTAGTTTAAGAACCATGAATTAGGCATTAAAGTGTAATTTCATTAACTTTTTCGATCTATTCATTTTTCGAGTTCATGTATAATTATTTATATAATATGTAAAAAACGTACTAAATATTTCCATATATATCTTATATTGAGAGATCATTTTAATTTTTTACTTTAAAGATGGGAAGAAACTCGATTTTTAATTTGTACAATTGTATTCATAATATTCTGATTAAATGAAATATGCTTAAATAATGTGATAATTAGTAATGTATGATTGTAAAATTTCATTGCTCTGTTTCGTGAAAAAGGGCATTAGCTAGTAATGTTTAAAAAAGAGTACAAAGACTATTTCATCCATTCAGAGATAAGAATAAATCTTATAAGTATTAATTACGAGATTGAATTGTAAGTAACATATAAATTAAATCTGACAAATCTTTCAAAACTTTGGATTGAATACTTTTTCTTGAACTTCAAAAACCATTTAAATAATGTAGTAAAAATTTTACGTTAAGCGTTAAAATTTAAAAATTATTATAAAAAGTCAACTTACTTTTTTCTTATAAAAATTAAATTTAATTCCGAAAATTCAAACTCTTATTCTATGTTTATTGTTCAAATATTATGTTATATCTAATTGTTTGAAAAAAACAAAATCCTTAATTTAGAACTGTACAACTTCAGAAAAAAGCCACAGAAATAGTTTAAACACTATTTATCTAAGACTTGCCTAAGTACTAGAGTTAGCTCTTGAGTGGTTCATGCTATTAATATCCAGTTTTTTTTTTTTTCCTTCTCTTCTATTCCTTTCCAGTGTTTTATCTTAGTATTTCTAGAAACTTTCATAACGCTTGTGAACAGCAAAAAAAGAAAAAAATTAAAGATTTAATAGAACAGCTTAAAAGAAGTACGTATTACATACACTGGATAGCATCTGTAAATAACACAAAAGAAAAATATTTACACAGTTTGTGTGACGAATGAGACAGCTTTGAAACCATTTTATAGAATTTAGTGATTGATTACACTTCACTTCGTTTTATTCAAGTAAAGCACAAGTCCAATATCTTAAAAAAGGCGAGAACTCTTTTTTTCTCTTTAAAAGGCCAAATAAATTCATCGAAGAAAATTTTCACTCGCAACTTTGTTTTCGTAAGAATGTCTTTTAAACGTACTCATTTTATATTTTAAAAAATAAATAATGTAATTCATAAGCAAAGAAAGTAATGAAATAAATGTATTTTTAATGTTTTCAAACATTGAAATGCATGTTTATATATATATATATATATGTTTATATATTTTTATTTTCCTGTTGTAACTCCTTTAAAATACAAAAAATAAGAATTTTGAATGGACCTGAAAATAATCAATCTTATTACAGTATGGTAGAAATTTAATTTGAAAGGTAACTGTAGAACTTAGAATATAAGTTGCAGCATATTAATCTACTATGGTATTATATAATTTCGCGATTGGAGTTACTTTGTGTAACAATATTATATTCAAGGGTAATTTTAATGATAGTATAAAAAGAAGTTAGCTATGAAATTGTTTTAATTGAATAAAAGGAAAGAGAAATTAAGGGGGAAATTTAACTATATTTAAATATAAGTGACATAAAATTCACATTATGAACAAAAACTTGTATCAGTTGCAATAATAACTTAGTAATTCAAAAGAAATTTTAAGAAAATGTGCAATGTTACGAATTGATATTAATGTCACTCTTTTTAAATATTCTACCAAAAATTGGAATTTAAAACCTAAAATTACATGCAGTATTGCTATATAAAGTTTATCATAGTTGAAACACCTGTTGGAACTTTTTAATTTATGTTGTTTAAATTATTTGGTTTTTTTATCCAAAGGAATTTTAAGTGTTTATTATTCCTTAAAAAATAAATGATCAATGAACACTATTAAGCGTTTACGGAGGCTCTCCTCAACAACAACGGCAAAAGTTAAAAAGCCTTGATAACAAACCAGACAGGCATGTTTCATTTGGTCTAGTTGATAAGGGCGCAGCAAAAAGTTAATGATCATCCCCTACAGGTAAATAAAGCACCAACCGACCTACGAATAGTTGAAGATTCTAGAGCATTAAACGCTGTTAAGATTTTTGATTCGTATCTTATTTTCTATATTCATTATTTTGGACGATTGCTCTCTGAGGAAACAATTTTTTTTTCAAAACTAGATATCGCTCGTGCATATCATCATACCCCAATTCATAAAAACGAAATACCTAAAACGACGATAATTACCCCATTTGGTTTATCTGAATTTCCAATTCAAATTTTGGACTTAAGAAATGCAGCCCAATCATTCAAAAAGTTTATGCATGAGGTTTTAAGAGGTCTAGAGTTTTGTTTTACTTATCTAGACTATATTCTAGTTTTCTCTGATAACGAGATAACTCATAAACAACGCATTAAAGAGTTTTAACGAAACTAAATGATTATAACCTTAAGCTTCACGTTTCAAAATGTATCTTTGGTGTTTCCAAAATCTAATTTTTATAAGATATCTTGTTACTAAAGATGGTACGAAACCACTTCCAGAAAAAGTAGTAGCAACAATAAATTATAAAAAAACAGGAGCTGTAAGAGAATTGAGACATTCTTAAGAAATGTGCTGAATTTCTGTCGCAGGTTCCTGCCTCGTGATGCTCCCATTCCAGCACTTCTTAGTGAATTTTTGAAAAGTTCAAAAAGAAATAACAAAAGAAAAATTTCTTGGTCTGATCAAATGAGTGTAGCTTCAAAAATTTTACATTACAAATGCTGTAATGTTAGCTCACCCAACACCAAATGTATCACTTGTACTTCAATAGATGCATCGAATAGTTCAATAGATGCAATGGGAGAAGCACGGATACAAGAGACTGCAAAAGGACTCGAACCTTTAGTCTCCTTTTCAAAAAAAATTTAATGGTATGAATGGGTGAAATATAGGGCTTTCGATAGAGAAATATTAGCAGTGTATTCAACCATTAAAAAAATTAGATTTATGCTAAAAAGGAATAGATTTTTTGTATTTAGTTATAAGCTTTTAATTTAGTTATAAGACTTACTTGCTTTCAAACAAAAGTCCGAAAAATGTTCACCGAGACTAAACCGACAATTTAATTTTATTTCTAAATTCGCAACAAATATCCAATACAATAAAGGTACTGAGAATATAGTCACTGATACTTTATCACGTGCCAGTGAGATCCAACTTAGGTCCAGTTGATTATTACGAAATAACATCAACACAAACAAGTGATATCGAATTAGTAAATTTATTGAATTCTGAAAATTCTTTAAATTTGATAAACATTAAATTCCCAAATTCTAATGCAGAATTATTCTGTGATTTAACTACTTTTACATCATGTCCCTACATACTTGAAAAATGTAAAATTTGTTTTGATAGCGTCCACAATTTAGTTCACTTTGGAACTAGAACTACTTCAAAATTAGTTTGTAACCACTACATGTGTGACCCAACATAAACAAAGATTGTATAGAGGGGGCTTAGCAGTATATCCCATGTCACCAACGTTCTAAGATACATCAGCATACTTCGGTTCTCTCCAAAAATTTGTTTCAAACATGTTCATCTGGATATTACTAGGCAGCTTCTGCCTTCAAAGGGATTCACTTACTGCTTGACCGGCATTAACCACTTTACAAAGTGGACGGATTCTACACCTCTTCCCGGCATTCAAGTTATATAATAGTTGAAGCATTTTATATAAACTACACTGGTGTTCAAAATTAAGAGAATTTTCCGAATTGGTTGAGTATTTCTAAAACTACGGAACAGATTTTAATGAAATTTGGTGTGCACATAGGGTTGATATAATACAAAAAAAATAATCATTCAACAGTTAAAATACACGTGCAATATCGTGCGTAACATTCATCGGAGTCGCAAGTATGAAACAGCATTTGCAGAATAGAACAAAAAAATGGGTTAAAGGGGGTAGGGTCCCCTCTGACAGATATATGGTCCTCGCAACGTGATTTTATGCTGAAAATAAGGAGTTTATGAGTTCCTGTGGCAATTTGTCCCACTCGTTCAGTAATACTATTTTCAGGTCTTGGATAGTTCTTGGAGGGGGTTTGCGAATTACAATTACCCTCCCCAGAGCTTCCCAACCATGCTCTATAGTATTGAAGTCTGGAGATCTGGCTGATCAATATGGAGATCAATCCATCCGGCAAATATTCTCACTTTCCAGAAATTCGTCGACCAGATGAGCACTATATGACCTCGCGTTGTCATCCATTAAAAGGAAATCAGCATCAATTGAACCCTTGAAAAGGCTGATATAGGGCTCTAAGACCTCTTCCCTATACCTCTCAAGAGTCGCAGTGTCTTTTTCAAAGACACGAGGGAGGGGGTGCCTTACCAGACTATCAAGCCTCCGCTGCCGTAATGGTATATTTCTTGGACATTGGAGGGCAGGTGGGAGTCCCTGGTTCTCCCCATATGAAAGTACGGCAAAAATCACTCGTTTGGCATTAACAGAGACACATCAGTGAAGAGAACGGTCACCCACTGATTCATGTTCCAATATGTATGATCTCTGCATCACTTTAAGCAGATTTTCCTGTTCGCAGAACTGAAAGGGACGCAAATAACAGGTCTGCTTGCTAAAGGCCCTCTCCGATGAAGTTTTCTGGAAACAGTCACCCTTGAAACTCGGGTTATTGTAGCTGCATACAACTCATGAAAGACATGAAAAGCTGTAGCATCCCGGTCACGCCTCTCTGTAAAGGACAAATGGTGATCTTCTCTGGCCGTCAAGGCACTTGGCCGACCTTTCCCAAGCTTTCAATCGACAGATCCGGTATCCTGAAGCTGTTTCCATAAGATGGCCACGACGCTGGCGTTATATCGAATTCTCTGCAAATTTGGATTTGTGACTGGCCTGCTTCCAATCTACCCACAATTCTCCACCTCATTCCATCATCTAAACCTTAGTAATTACTCATTTTTATTATTTTAATTTTAATTTAAGCGATTGCTGCAAAAAAAAAACATTAAGAAATTCGGCGAAATGTGCAAGCGAACGAAATGTGGATTTTGGCACACGCGCTTATAAATCCATTTTTTTTCGTCTAGTTCTGCCCCCAAACACGTATACTCCTACGTATTCGACGTAATAGATTTGCATCTTTGTTTTAAAACCGTATTCCTTCATTTCGTTCAATTCTTTTAATGTAATCCTACAAAATATGCAAATTCTTTTAATTTTGAAAACCAGTGCAGATTACTAGTTTTGGTCTAACATCTACAATTACAACAAATCAAGGATGCCGTTTCGAATCATTCTTTTTTAAGACTCTTTCTAGACTACTCTGGGTGAAACGATTACGCACAACTGCATACCACCCTCAAAGCATTGGATTGATTGAAAAGTTTCATCGACCATTTAAAATAGCAATTAAGTGCCACGCAAGCAAAGAATATATGGAAATCGCCTCTGTCTACGAGCACCTTTTAAAGAAAATATAGGCTGCACTTCAGCAGTATTGGTGTACGGAAAAACCCTCGGATTACCAGGAGAATTATTCAACAGCACTCAAGCAGACAACGATCCAGCCCAGTTCATTGAATAACTTTGTTAAAACCAACCCATGGATAACCAAAACCAACTCATGGATAGCAATCTGTATTTGTACACAAAGACTTAAAAAGGGACCCACTTGCATTTGTGAGGTTAGACTGAGTTCTACTCCCATTACAAGCACTCTATGATGGACCATTCTCGGTGTTAAAACGTAGTAATAGACATTTTAAAGTAAATGCTAATGTATAATCTCCCACTATCTGCATCAAAAAAGTGAAACCGGCATTTTTGCCCAATACTGATTCAAATATCACTCCTAGTGTAATAAAATTATCTCACCAACAAAGACAAACCTTCATGAACCTCATTTTGGCTGTCTTGTTCACTTCCTTGATTGTTTCGTGTCATCATTATAATATTGGAGGGGGAGTGTGGTGCAAACACACTTGACAAGTATGTTAATGGTCTCCCCTACATTCGGGCAAGGTATTCATCAAAGGCAGAAGGATTCATACAAAATAGCAAGAAACATTTCTGTTTCCCATGAACTTCGACATTTTAGAGTCTGATTCTCATGGAACCAAGAATATCCCCACATCAGATGTCCAGTTTTTCAGATGTAATTTCCTATTAGGTTTGTGTGCTTAGCGACCAATAACCAAGTTTATTACATTCACCTATCCAATCAAAACAAAGGATTATGCTCCGTGTTTTTGGAAGAGAAGTGGGCAATTCATTCTGTAGAAAATTTTTAAAGAAAAGAGACATCAGACATCTACAAAACGTTCGACTACAACGTTGTGTCCAAGGGCATTGCATTACTTTTCTAACGGTTCACTTGCACCCAAAATATCATATTTGCATTGCAAATGTAAATACGATAAGTAGCTTATCTGGTATATATTAACTTTGACACTTTAAATTAATAATAAGGAATTATTGTAAATAGTACTCTATAGGTATCCTATCTTTTAACGCCAACCAAACAAACCGACCAGTCAGACGTTCAATAACTTCATAGAATCTTTACTCTAAGACCGCTCGCGAATTTTTTCTTAATTGCAAGCATAATATACTGCACCTAAACTTTAATTAAAAAAAAACATATGAAATATAATATTTACATTCTACATTGATAATAATTATTTATCTCTAAGTACTGCTAATTTTCAACTTTCATAATTTACTCATCTTTATTTCTCAGATTTTTATATTATTTTATTCCATAAATTTGCAATTTAGATATCTAAAGAATAGCCCAGTTTTTTACGCCATACGTTTTTACATGTAACCGGATCTCTTTTTCCTGTGGAATATAATTTTTGCCCATTTTTAAATAGATAAAACATCGTCAAACGCTCAGAAAAAAATTTCTGAGAGCTTAGTAAACCTTAAATAAAAAGAACTAATCATTCTTAAAGAGACGTTTTGTGTTAAAAAAGATTTTTTTTGTGTATTAATTTCCTTTTTTTCCCCATACTTTTCTTACGAAAAAAGAATGCATTTTTAATTACTAAAACATTAAAGTTAATAATTCTATAAATTTTTTAAAAGCATATTTACTTATAAGTTAATTTAACTTAATGTTTTTGGAAATAGTATTATTATGTGAAATTTCAATTTTATCATTTCTTTTATATGCAAATTTGGTTGTTTTAAAGAAATTAAGTAAGGCTGAAAAAGTTGGAGGAAAAAGAAATTTGAAAAGCTAAAGATAACTGTGTAATTTGCAAAATGCATCATAGCATTAATTATGTTGCTTAATTATGCTAAAATTAAAAGGTATTTAAAGAAACTCGTCATACACAATACAAGACTGAAACAAATTTTTCACTTTGTAATATCAAACCATTTCTTACATCACGGAATGAAAGATTAAAAATAATGTTTGTTTCATTAAATAACAAGCAATTATTTTTACTTAACTAAGAACAAAGAAAAGCAGAGAGAATTCAGTACCTCTTTTATCATCACATAAAAATTATTTAACCTTTTTTACATAAATTAAAAAATAGATATCTCGGGTAGAATGTGAATGGAATTCAACCTAATAGAACTGCACTTAAGTGTATTTTAGCAAACAGATTCTTCGATAAATCTTCCATCATATTTATTTCTTGATCATACTTGAATTTTTCTTCAAAATTATCAAGATTAAAAATCGAAACTAGTTTAAAACAAATCATTGCAGTAAATTTGGATGAAAATAATATTTGTCCAAATACTAGAGAATTTTGAATATTCGCTTATATGGAACAAATTTCCTGAACGTTTAAGTATAAAAATATAAAGGAACGTAACCATTGCATATATATTGGACGTTTAATTTTTACTATAAATTCAAGAACTGATCCTACATTCAGACGTTACGAGGGAACATCTCCGACATTTTGTATCCAAGAATAGATGATACCTTCATCTGTTCCAGAAAATCTGGAATGCCTCCCTCCCTTTACAGTAATCTGTGCAGGTTGATATGGCAATCAAATATTTTGTGACGGATCCCTTCCTCTAGGAAAAAAAGACGGCCGAGGAGCATTTCAATAAAATTCTGGCTAGGAAATAGAAAACTATCCTATTTTCCCCTCCTCTATCCGTCTCATGTGACAAAAAATCCCAAAAAGGAAGGAATTTCTGGTCAGTATATGTCTACCATTTTTATTTTATTTTATTTTATTTTATATCTTAGCTCAACTAGACTATTTCCTTGTCTCTGCAACGATTTAACTCGTTTAAAGGCTATATTTTTATAGGATTGCAACTAAAAGTAAAGATAGAATAGAAGCTAACACCTCTAAATTTCTTAAGAAGCATATCTACTGTTGTAGTGTCCATCAAGATGCTCGAAAGTGAAATAGTTTATTTGAGTATTTTTACTTTTATGTGTTAAATATTTATACTCAATATCAGTAAGGATATATATAATCTCATTTAAGTAAATAATTATTATTAAATAAGGATCAGTAGAGAGTTACATATAATTCACTAGTAATAGTACAAACACAAACAAAACTATATTGAATTTCAGTTGAAATATTTTAATGCTTTTAAAAATTTTGTTGTAAGTGAAATAAAATAAATTATGATTGCTCTTAAGTCTTTTTTCAAAACAAAAATACACATTTTATGTGATGCGTAAGGTATTTATTATAACATAATGAGACAAGATGCTCTAGGCTTAAAGAGTTTTTGTTTATAGAATCAAATCAATCATCAATAAGTAAAATTTTGAAAGTAATTTAAATTTGTAAAAAAATAAAATTTGTAAATATAAATCCTTCATTTAGATATAAATAACTCATTTATCAGTCACATGACATCATTCATTTTAAAACTTATTATTAAAAACATTTTGAAGACTAAGTGAACAAAAATTATAAAAAAAAAAATCAACATGATATAGAGCAATAGAATGAACAGAAAGATAATTTTAAATGCAAAAATATTATAAGATGGAAAGTACAATTTTTAATCAATCCCTATGCATAGAATCTTGTAATTTTCACAAACATTTTTATTGTGAGTTTTAAGGAAACTTTTTTATTCGCCCAATCAGAAAACCGGGAAACATGTAACTGGATAAACGATTTCTTATCAGTACAATAAAATGCAACCATCAATAACCAGAAAAGCTTAGGAAGCATATTTTATCATTAAGTTTATCGAATTTAAGAAATTTTCAGAGAAAATAACTCATCTGTTTCAAAATAGTTGTTACAGCTCAATTCATTTTTGTTTCCTAATATAATTTTTGTTCAAATAAAAGTATTTTTTCTGATCAATTTGTTGCAATTCTTTTTTCTGAATAAGACGTGGATAAAAGAAATCTGTTACATGACGTAATATAACTGAATTCTTTTATGTATTTAATATATTTCATTTCAATACATTTAAAATGCTCTGCAATTCTATTTGCATTTCGTAAAAAAAAATAAAAGTCTAATTATTTCATTTATACGTTTAGTAAACAATTCAATTTTCAAAATTATGAGAAAAAGAATTAGAATAATATGAGATATAGGGAATAATGAATTTATGTGCAATAAATGCACTTAGATAAATATTTATAAACATCATCTCTTAACATTAATTATAAATTATGCGATCTCTTAAATGCTTTCACTATTTAAAAAAGTATACTTGCTACGATAAAGATCACTACTTATTATCCAAACGCTTAAAACACAATGTTTATTATAGGGTTTTTACCACCGCTTTGAACGTTATTTGTTTATATGTTTTACTATACATAGCTTAATCAGACAAAGGATCCTCCTTATAAAACATCCTTTCTCTTACATCATCTATTGTAAACCACACATTACAGAACAATAGACAATGCTATGATTATCCTCATCTGAAATGAAAGACTCATCAGTAACCAAATTTCCCAATTTATCAAGGAGTGTGTTAATGCAATTTCTCAAGCCTGAAGCCGTACTGAATGATACATTTTATATTGAGATATGGTTCGATGGACTCCTAAATAGATTAGGATTTCCAGTTCTGTGAATTTCAGTAATTAAATCTGAAGCTTCATTTTCCAGTATGTGTTAAAGTCTACAGATATTTAATACAGACTTCAAAATTATACTGAAGTCATCCAATTGTGAACTATTTTAAATGTGTAAGATTTGATTACGGATTTAATAAGTGTGATTTCTTTTTCTTTGTTGTCTTCAGAGGATTCTTTGATTGTTCAGCGATGTATGAATCAAATTTTATAACGAAAAATATGACTTTTATGAATCAAAGTGCCTCTCTGAGTACGTATTTCATTAAAAGGATTATACTGCTTGCATAATAAACTTAAAATGCATATGGATAGAATTAAATTTTCTTTTCATATTTAATATAACGTGGGAAAATCATATTTAAAATTAATACATTATATATTAATTTTATCTCATATCAGAAAATAACAAAATATTGACTCATTAATTTCATAAATGGGAATTCTCTTAAGCTACAAAGGCACTCGAATAAAGTTTAAAATATATTAGATGGCATAATTACCTTTAATTGAAATAATTTATTTTACATTCTAAGTGAATTTAAAACATGTATGAATAAAATGAAAGTTTTCATGGTCCATCAAAGTCTGAAAAAATAAAACAAAGCAATATCATTGAAGAGACATATATGTTTCATACGGGAAATCTCTAATGTTTCGTTAAAACTTGAATAAAGTGAAAAATGTTGTTGTTTACTTATTAAATTATTTTTAGGTACATATTCATAATTGAAAACATTTATTCTACTTTGCATAAAAAAATTCAGTGTAAAAAAGGTAACTTTCCATGACACACAAATGCCTGATATGGAGTTATAAAAAAAATACCAACATTTTAATTCTTATTGAATAAATAATGCATGTACACAATTTCAAGGATAGTGGTACAATCTATATGCTTATGAAAAAATTAGAACTAAAGGAAATATGTTTCACCAACTTCTTAATAGTTTTTCAATGCTTTTCTTACAATTACTTTTTAAAAAATGGAAATTGTACATCGAAACCTCTAGAAATACAAAAATAAATATTCATTTTTAAAAAAATACAATTTCTTTATTGCAGTAATTAAAGCATTGGTAAAAATATGCTTTTACATAACTAACTTTAATTATTTATTTAGTTTCGTTGTTGTTTGGATATTTAGCATTCCTTTCAAATGTATGGGTTGTTTTTCTTCATCCAAAAGGATGAAACATTACTTGAATTCATTTTATTGCAATTCGTGCAGCCTAGTTGATATAACAACGATCTATGTAAGGGATGGATTTAAGTTTCTATAGACATTCGCACTGAAAACTATTGAGTTCTAGGATGGTTTAAAAAGTACACGAGAAAGGAAAATAAAATAGTATATTAGGAATGGGAAATGGGAATGTGTATTAATATAGCTCACTGAAATATTACCTTGTGTTTTATTTCCTCTCTCAAGGACGCCCATAAGATTAATGCCTTTCTCTTTTTCATCCTACATTTTTTCCAGCCAATGAGACCGTCTTCGCCTTCTTTGGAGCACATTCATAGCAATCAACCATTACTTTGAATTTTGAATTTTACTCAGTATTACGTTGAATGAAGGCCTTGTCACTGTAAATAACTTGACACGGCTATAATAAACTTTTGATTTGGATATAAATGGTTGTCATATCCAAATTAGCCTATGAATCAGAGTAAAATCTGCTTTGCCACCATTTAACAGATGGAAGTATTCAAATGTAACATCAATATGCTTAGCAACTCCCTCATTTATCAAAAATGGAAATTTTGTATCCATCCTCGTAGAATAACTAGAACTAATGAATTCAACATGACTGGGCTTCGAAATCCTCGAGAGAAAAAAGGTAACATTTAGTTTATTTAGGCCTCAGTTTATGTGCCTCTTCGTTATTTTAAGGTGATACTTTATCTTGTAATTTGACAATAAACCATTGCTTAGCTCTCAGACAGAAGTTCATAATTATTTTTTATTCCCTGGAATCCTTTAATAATCATAGAAAAGCCACGGTTCAATTCTCAGATGGGCTTAAAATGTTTCACAAGTGTATTACATATAAATGGGAAAAATAAAATTACGAAGTAGACTAATTAATTATAATAAAAATATATATTTATCACACCCAAGAACTGATACAAAAAGTGTATTTTTTCTCAGAATGTTTCACTGCAATATACAAATAATAATAATAATAATAATAATATATATATATATATCTTACGTGAGAAATTTAAACTTAGAACGGTATATTCTTCCAAATAGATACAAAACTGAAAATTTTCTAATTTATGATATATATTTTTTTTAAAAAAACAACGTGTTATATGTAAGATATAATTAGCTATGCACAAAATATCGAATGAAAATTGATTTTATTCCTTACGATATCTGGTAAACTCTTGTTCTAGAACAATTTTAATTGAAACTAATCAAAATAATATTTCTTGAAATACTAATTTATTTTAAGTTTCCTGTGTAGGATTTTGAGCTCTCCAGTAGTAAGCTTACGTATTGAAAATCTATTAGTATTATTCTTAAGAGAAAAAAAGAATTATAAAATAATACCTAGCTGAGCAGAAAAAAATAAGACTTTATTAAGAAAGAAATACGTAGGATTTATTAGAAAAATAAATAAAAGAACATTTTTCTACGTTTGTGATATCTACTTAGAGCGATGTGTTTTTCACAAATAAAGAAAAGCAATCTTTTATTCTTTTACCTACGAGTAAAAAGAAAAAGAAACTGAATGGATACTATTATTTACGAACTGATGAAAATCTTGTTATAAAACGGTCTTTTGTAAGACTTCTGAAGATACATCGGATGCAAGGAATGTAACAAATTACATTAGAGCCTACCATAAGTTTCTAACAACGTTACCTTAATTCATAAACGTAACATCGAGAGAAAAGGAGGAGAAAAAACTATAGTTAGATCCTTTTACATTTTTTTTCTTTTACATTGTTTGATAAGCATTCTTCTTCGTTGAAGGATCGTATCATCGTGTTCTTTCCGACTTCTTCCTTAAAGTCTTGCTAACATTATAATGCAACGAAAGTCAATGAATTACCTCCGTATAAAATTCTAATGATTTCTTTCATTTACTGAATAAATCTGTACGTAAAGATACATAGTGTGAGAAGATTTTCACTATGTTGCAGTTGAATATTCTTAAAGCAGGGAACGAGTTATAAAGATACCAGACAGGTTTAATAAAAAAAAAGATTCAGTTCAAAGATATTTGAGAAAAATTTATTGTGATTCTTAAATAAATATATGTGGTTGTTTCAAAGATATTAAAAAGAAAAAATTCACACCATTCACAAGGAGTTTTGTAAAAAGACGAAACAAAAATATCAGATGGTAGGTCGGTTCTATATGGTGGATGTGGCAAAACATCCCAAAAAAAACTCAATATTTTGCCAGTGATAAAGATGTGTGCCCGTTATCATGATGGAACTACAACACACTTTCACATTCTCGTTCAGACTTCAACTGAATTACTTAATTTCGTTAATTTGTTTGATAACCTTGGTATCAAGAATTGATCATTCGGGATGGTAAGAGTTCAAAAACCGAACAAATTCAGCACAATCCACCAAACTAAATGCTCGCAGCCTTCTTTTGATGAATAGCATCAGCTTTTTTTGATGTTGTTTGAAAGGTATGGTACACAGCCTGCTCACGATCTTTTTTCCTTGATGTGCCATTTATGGCCGTCATTTTCATCGCCAGTTATCCGTTGTTTTTTTAGAAATGGATCGTTCCCTACTGGCAAAATCCGCGGCTGTTAATACGTTTGCGTTACTGAAAGTAAATTTCTTTCGGTTCGCGAGGAACCCATATATCGATTTGACGCCAGCCAGGTGTTTTAGTGTTTTCAATGCGTATGTGATAAAATGGCGTCCGTGACGATCGAATCAATTATTGCTGATTTGGGCGATATCGCTTCAACTGGACGACAGAGCTTTTTTCATCTGGTGAAAATAACCAGAACTGAAATTTGACGAACCAATTTTGACGCCTGCCAGTCACCCAGGCTTCGTCACGCCATAAACATCACCACTTTTCTGAGCTTGTGGTACGTTTCCACTGCGAAAATAAAAGCAAAAATATGAAAATGTTCCTTTTTCCGTTTTCTTCTTGAGAAACTAGCGAAACTACAACCGATCAAAAAACTTTTTTACTGATTGACAGCTAAATTTAACCTATAAATAACAAAACATGTTTGCTGTGCCGCATCGCTCAGCCTAAAAGACAGCTGTGATGCCAAATCTGGGTGAAATCATAGTGCTTGGTGTAGCTTAACCTATTGCAAAACTATTTAAGTAAATGTTAGTGGAAGTAAGTGTAATCTGAATTAATTGATATTTATAACTATTAATATTGTATTGATAAGGGTGAAATTTTCGACAAAAATTATATTTAAATTAGGCTCTCATAACTTTGATTTTATTTATCTCAAGTACGTTTAGTATGTTTTATAAGTATGATCTGGAATTCTATGTTCACATTAATACTGTTATATTTTCTTTTATCATCCTCATAAATTTCAGAGATTTGACTTTCAATGAAATTCTCCAAGAAGTCCCTACAAATTCAAGGAGGTTAAGAGGTTGATTTGTTTCTCAAATCAAAAAATTAAATAAAGACAGGAGTAAATGTGCTTATTTGAGATCATTAGAGGCTATTTTTCAATGATACAGGGTGCTATTTCTTTTTATATTATTTTTTTTTATTTATGTGGAACAATTTCGTTACAAGTATTCAAAGTTTGAACTTTCAAGATTCACTGAAGGAAGCTTTTGAAGAAATAAGAATCTTTTAATTTCATTTGCCTGACGACAGTTATCCTGGTTGTAGATGATAAACAATTCTTTCTCGAAGAAAAGATTTTGAGATCATTCAAAAAAGAATGACGGGGTTTTCTACTTAAATAATTTAATATTATTAATATAATTCTAAACATTTCTTTTACGACGAGATCAAATAATGGTTTTCTGTTCACGAAAAATAGAATACCAGGAAATAATTTTTTATTTTGAATTTTTGAAGAAAATTAAAGATATATTCTAAACATAAATTAAAAATGTGCGTGTATTGGTGCACACGTGAGACAAAAATACAACTTTAATCAATGTTGGGTCAGTAAAAAAAAAAAAATTGGTTGGAAGAATAATTTCAAATGTCGATGACTGATTGTGGAAAAACAGATTCAAGCTTGTGGAAGGAACGTAGAAATTACTAATTGGCACTAAACCGCACGCACACGCACGCACGCACGCACACACGCACGCACGCGCACACGCACACGCACACGCACGCACGCACACACACGCACGCACACACGCACGCACACGCACACAGTGCTGGACATCTGAATGGTTGGTTCAATGTTACCTGACGGAAGGTAAATAATAACCAAAGGTACTTTCATCAGGTTTTCATGACCTGTCTTGTGTCAGCTGGGATCTGAGCAATTATAGGTAAATCACGTATAAAGGCATATGCTGAGTTCGTCGATGACAAGGCGAACAAAATGCTGCTGCATTCTGGTTTGGATTATTGTTCCCGCTTTCGACTATTCGCTCGCAAAAACGTTTCATTTATATCTCAATTCTGGCTGTACGGTGACTATAAACAGTTCGATGTTTAAGGTGGGTTTACGTTCGACCATGTCATTTATCACCGCCAGGCAGTGGATGCGTTCAGCTCGACTGGTTCAGATTAGGGACTCCGTTTGAAAGACGTCAAAATTAAACGGTCCTTGTTGAATCCATTTCAAGACGGCATGTATCACTTCGTTCATTTAATGTGACTCAGGAAAAGGTATCGCTTTCCAGCACAGAGAACAATTAATTCATTCGTCTTTTCCAAAAAATGAAGACTTGGATATACGAAGAGGCTCGAAGGAGAGTTCCCTGACGGAGCATGCAGGCACCTTGTGTCCACTACCCATTTTACGATTAAACGTAAAAGAGTGCTTACAAAAGTTCCCTAATTAGTCGAGGAAGCACAGTATACGAAACTTTGATGATGACTTTACATTCCTTTGATTAGTGAACAGTATTATTCTTTTCATCAGCTTTCTCATGATATGATTAGACCTTTGATAAGAAAGGACTAGCAAGACCCGGTTGTCTGGAAAAGTAATTAAGATGGACTAAAGATAATGATAATTTGTTGGTGCATCATACTATATTATTTTGTAGTAATCCTGTTTATAGAAGGTTTTCAAGCATTTTCATTAAAGTGCTTTTAAAGCTTCCATTAACTTTAAATAAAATCAAACATTAAATATTAAATCTTTTGTAGAATATTTATTAAAGTCTTTGGGTTAATATTTTACGATAAATTTTTTCAAAATTATAAGTTATATACTCTTGACTCAAACAAGTTAAGAATATGAAGAATTTTAAAACCAATTACATATTTTCCATACACTTTAAAGACTGTTTTGATATATTAAAGTTATTCCGTATGTTAGTGTATTAGTTGTATTTAGTAAATAGATGTCTTCTGAAGGAGATTGATGGTTGTTCATAATTTTTCTTTTTTTTTTGTTTACGATTTAGTATACACCTATTTCTCTGCGGCCAGTGTTTATCTATTTCACCAACTAAAGCTAAGAGGTTTGAATTTAAAATTACAAATGCTTTAAAGATCAACATTTTGATATAATATTAGTTCAAGACAAAACACAAAACATAAATATTAACTAATATGAGTTAGTCTCTTATTATAACTGGTTTAATACTCTGCGGTACTGTATTGTTAAAATTCAATATAAACATAGACTTCTTAGTTGAGTGCTTTATTTTGTAAGAGACAACGCAAAGATATATTTTCTAGAAATTATGTTAAGTCTTTTATAACTATTCAAATTTGTTGATAAACAGATTAAAAATGTGTACTAACAAATCCAAATCAGGTAAAACTCGTATTCTAAAATTTTTATATTCTTTACATCTCGTTCTTTTGTTAATTCGATTAATCCCATACAATTTTAATCAAATTGTTAAATTTTTTATGTTTCAGTTTTTACAGATGAAAATGCCACATCTTCTATTTTTTTATAATCATTTCGTGTTTAACATTTTTATTGTGCTTAGTACTAGGATACATAGTACAATGATTATACCTATTTCAAACATAAGTCAAGGCTCCTACTTTTGCTTTGGACGGAGTCAAATACAATAATATTCATGGAGTCAATATTTTTATAAATTGTATGAAATTACATTTTGCGTATCATTACCAAGTTAATAAACTAAAAGATCTTGTAAAAGGATATTATGTTCTGTTTCAGAGTATAAACATCGGTTACATAAATCTCTGTGATATTGGACAAAGTTATGAATGTTGCATTTATAGCATTATAACTTAGGTTGCATAAATTTCTACATTAGATATAAAGTCTTTCCCCGAATTTTAGTTAGTGTACCATACTATTCTTACTTTTTTCAGGCTGTCTGATTAATTTTTTAAAATTTACTCTGGGCAAGGTTTTCTTTTTATCAACTTTCTGAAAGAATATAAGAAACTAACACTATAAATAAATATTTATGTGAAAAGTAGATTTCTATTGTTTTTACATTGTTGTATAACGAAATCAGTTATTACCTTAATCGTTAAAATTATTTCAGGTTTCTGTTCGCTGAATTTATGAAGTTGTGCAGTACAGGTTTCAAGGTCAATTACATTCTTAAAACTTTTTTACATAATACATAAATGCTTTTGAACCGTACGTGTACAAATCATGGATCTAGTATAATAAAGAGATTTAAAATATAATAACAATTGTTAACAAACATTATTTCTTAACACTAGGGTCATCAAATAAACATGGATCATACATATAAAGCAAGATACAAAATCAACTTCTTTACAAAATAGAGTTTTGTTCATTTTAAACTCCCATCTATCAGTTCTTTGATTGCAACCGGTGTTAATGTTAATATAATGTAATTCTACTGAAGCCATCAAATCTATTATGTTAATATTTGAATGAAACAGTTGAATCGAAAAGAAAAAAAAAATTAAGGTTATACGAATTATGTTTTTCTGCAATTATTCAAAATATTTTAGAATATTTTTAGAGACAAAAAAAAAATCCCTGGCTTAGTGCATTGAAGAGAGGAGCAAAAATAATTTTTAAAAATCAAAAGAAAAATGTATTACACTGGAATCTTCATTAACTTTTTGCTTTTTTTTAAGAGTGCATCTTATTATATTCAAATAGGTAAAACGTAAAGGTGCAGGAATGTAGTGAAAATTTCATATATGATTCAACATGCGTTCAATCAAAGTTGTTGACGGAGCTTTAAAATAAATTATTCCTATTGATTGAGTTGGATTTATGGACATTGAGAAATGATTACTCCATGGTTAAGGGAAGGTTTAAGTTCATGGTGACAGTTTTTAGAAACAATTTTAGAAAATCTGGAAAACTATAAGTTATTGAAAATCACATATGAAAACCAAATTTGTCGATTTTCTTCAAATTTCTGCATCAGGTGAAATTTAATATTATATTAAATATAAAGAGATTTATGTACAAAGAGAAAAATTATATATTTTTTTTCATGTACAAAACAAGAACATTATACAGTAACAATTCAGGACAGAAGACATATTAATTTCTTCATGGTGTCAGTATGACAAAAATAATTGACATTAATTACTAAAACTATATATTATTGGTGGACTTTTTGTTTGCATTTAAAGGTGCCATAAAACTTTAGATAAAAGTACTGAAAGATGCTTTTCGGAAGAATGGTTTAACAAGACTTTACTCTTCAAAATTCTGATTCTGCCTCACAAGCACGAGTAGGTGTTCATTTTTTTTTTGGGTTCATTTTCAGAAATTCCCTATTTACTGATGTTGCTGTCGATATTCAAGAACAGCCTCAACCGCATCTGGCATTTCTACTCTTCATCCTGATTTTCCTTCCCTTCTCCCTTCCTCTTCTCACCAGGACGTTCGCCATTGCTAGAAGGGTTCTATTCAAGTTATTTTGTGATTTGTTGGTGGTTGCATTTGCCGGTGGGTCGATCGGTTCTATCGGTCTATGATCCCTTTTGAACGCTCACTTTGTGAAACACCCATGCAGTTGGTGAAGTCTTTGGCAAAATTCAAAGGAAAATATCAGTGAGCGATGATAGCTTTTCATCAACAATATCTGATTCATCACCTTAGTATTAAAGATAAAGAGCCAGAGATCAGCTACAAATATTATAATTTCAGGCTCATCTATTGAAGGATATATTGTTCTGCGCAATGCTACTAGCGTTCGAGAAAGATGAGCCGTTACAGAAACACATTTTTTATCATATGAACGGTCGATTGAAATCGTGAGGCATACTCTCGCATTTCAGATAAAATCTTTGATTCCTCACTCAGGATTTGTTTTATGGAAATAGAACTAAAGTATATCTGGGTGCGCCCTAAACAGCGAAAATTAACTATACTTGTAACGCGGCCGCAAAAGAGCAATGAACGATGAACAAAACGAAAAAGAAATAATAAATATTAAATCATAACCAAATACATATAGAAATAAAGCAAAACACTTAACTTTCTATTTTTTGTGGTTTAGCGGTAATGTATTTTATGGTGATCATAAAATATTCTTCTATAACTTATGCCTTTTTTACATGATATTCACACGAAGCCCCCCCCCCCAAGTGTTGATGGTAACATTCAGGTAAAAGCTTCTTTTATACAAAGGGGATAATATGATTGTTAAATGAAGATATCTTTCATTCATAAAATGCAAATTATCAACTAGTACTGGTGAAATTTATTCAATTAAGATTTTAAGTAAAGATAGTCTTGAGAGACAAGAAATAAATTCAACAAAATTATTACACTTTCTACCACTTTCAAAAAAATTGTTTTCAATCGTTATTGTGGATATTAAATTCGAAATCCCAGCTTAACCAGCTGTACTTTTGCAATACATGGTTTACGGGCACTCACTGTGTAATGTAATAATGAAGAGCCTCAATCAGCCGTGAAATTTCAAATGGAATATCTTTTAGCGCGGATGCGTCTTTGGGTACCTGGTACCGCAAAACCAAACATTATAAAAGGTGAGACAGGTGACACAAACAGAAATAATACTTTATTCATTAATTTGGTACTGTTGAGAAATTTAATATCTCTCTTGAAGAAGAGCCGTGTGAGTTCTGGAAGCAAATTTCGTTCAGAAATTGTTATCTAAAGAATACAGATTACTCCCTTCTGAAGACGGTGATTGTTCAGAATGTAACTTAGGAAACTAATGCGAATTTGTCAATCAATGGAGTGTGGAAGGTACCCATTGTTCAGGTTGCAAGATACACGGATGATAGGTATGCGTGCAACTGAGCAATGATGATTGATTTGCTCATCAGGAGACCATATAGCAAATATATCTGTTTACAGCACAATCTAAATATGTCCCTGCACAATCCATTGATGCCATTTGCTTTCAGCAATGCTGAAGTACTCCTCAGGGCGTCTATTATGCTACCATGTCATATCGCTCAAAACCAAGGTGATTGCGTTTGAAGGGTAATGTGCTTGGAATGGCGCATGGCGAAACCAACAAATACAACATTGTTCTATCTAAACGATCCACGGTCTCTACTGCAACAACCATATTGCTCAGAAGGAGCCTGGAGTATAACGTGGGTGTTGCTACTTAACTAGCTGCCTGCGCATATTAGCAGCTCTCTCGGTGAATGATACGTAGAACCCTCCTGATAAGTTGCATTGCTGATACACTGCTACACGAACAGCATTATATTTCTAATTATTTTGGAACCTGTGGCTCTCGCTCATTTTCGTAGACTAGCATGTACGCAATGTTTTAGCACGAAAACGCTTCGTGACCATGCGTGATACACGTGAGAAGTTCAGAATTTCTGCTGCACTCACCAGGTATACGTTGCTATAGGCTTGCCTGTCTCTATCTATCGTTTATGGACACGTGTCTGCGTCAGATGATAGGAGAATGACTACTCGATTACACCACCTTGCCAGTAAATCCAGATTAGTTTCTGAAACGGTATGGAAGCTTTAACGTATAACATCCACAAGAACCGAGATACTCATCATTCAGTACTGACG
>BMAW01074338.1:290458-327499 GCA_019974015.1 Nephila pilipes
AATACTTTCAATCTTTTACGGTGTGTTATCTTCTAATAATTCTTGGCTTTTGATATCTCTTCTATTTGAATTCCATTTTGATGATTGGCTGAGCATGTGTTAATGAAATGATAATACAAAAAGGCAATAAGATTTACGAGGGATAAAAGAATGAACTTATCACAAGATTAAATGGTAGACCAGTTTTCGTGGAGGTACTTAAAAAATATTCCGTGAACCTTACACAAAGCGTTGATTAGCAGTTGATCATCAATGCCATGGGTGGCAGTAAACATATTTTGTAATGAACGTCGATGCTTTTTGTTAAACGAGTCTACTGATTTAAATATAAGTTTCGCCAAAATCGATTTTTTAATATTTCTAAGTCTATTTTGAAACTAATTATTTTATTTTATTAACATCCCACAAGTAAAACACACACACACACACAAACTAGGCGCACACACATACACACACACACATAACACACACACACACAAACCACAAACAACACCCACACACACACACACCCATACTCACCAGCACGCACGCACGCTACATACGCACACGCACACACACACACACGCACCACATAGGCCATTAACACGCTCTGCAAACATATTACATACATTGTCATCACATCACATCGACTAATATATATATATATATATATATATATATAATATATATATATATATATATATATATATATATAATATATACATATAATATTAACTGCACCTGGAAAAATTCCTGAGATTTCTAAACTAGTGAGAAATAAATTTATATTCACATTAAAAAAAGCTGATAATTTACTCTAAAGCATTTTGTGATAAAAAAATACATGATATTTAAATAACTCCCTTAAAACTACAAATACTAGCCAATGATTCTTTCACAAAGTTCCACCCAAAAAATACTTATATAAATTCTCCAGATTTATTTTTTAGCGAGGTATAAAAATTTCAATAATGATGATGATGTCAAATCGTACCTGATTCAGTTATTTGCTAATAAAAACCAGAAGATTTATGAACGTGGGATTATGATGCTGCCTGAAAGATGGCAAAAGGTCATTGATCAAAATAGGCAATACATTACAGAATAAAGTTATTTAGTTCCATGAAAAAATTGTCTTTGATTTTCTAAAAAAAATCCGCAATTACTTAGTTGCCAACCCAATAATTTGAAAATAATTAGAGCACATCCCATTTGGAAAAGGGAAAGCCATTCTGGAGTTTTCGTTCGGATACTTAAATTATTAAAAAAACTTCGAATTTTTAAAGGACAGCTTGCATTATTTTTGATGTAATATTCTTAAATAATAATTTTCAGTAATGAATACGAAAGATAATAATCGATTTTATTTTCCCGAGATATTAAAAGACTAAAATAAATCCCCTTTGGCACCTAATATAGATAGTTTTAACTATTATTGAAAATTTTGGACATTGATCATCTTCGCTGAAATTTAGATGTATCGGTTAAAACAATTTGAACAGGCAAATGAAAACAACATTCCCATCATCTGGAAACTCATAAAGAATAAAAATTCAAATGTATTAGTTATTTTATTGTTTTGTTATTTATTGTGAATTACTTATTTTATTAGACTACATTTTGTTACACGAATTAGGAATGATTAACATAAATGTCTTACATAAGCTGAACTCTTGGTATTATTAAAATTACGACATTTTATATATATATATATATAGTAATGAAACCTTCTGGGATTTTTTTATTTCATGATTTTGCAATTTTTTTAATGGTAATTTGTTTAAATAGTCCTTCTATGTTGAACTGGCTTTGATTTTTTAGAATTAGGTGCTGATATTTTGGCAACATTTAAAAAATATTTTTTAACATTATTATTGTAATAGTATTGGCGTTTTGGCAACGTTCGACGTTTTTTTTCACGCTTGAAGATGGTATTATGCTTTGTTTCAAGCTTATTTTTGACACATTTTTATCACTCGAAATAAAAAAAAAGTATTAAGCGTGAGTAAATCTTTTTTCTTAATTGTATTGATTTATATTAAGCATATTTATAATTTTTTTTTCTTTCTTTTTATATTTCTGTATGTAATCTTAATACACTTGGAGTATTATACATGGAAAACTTTGATTTTTCATATAATTTTTTTTTTTTTGCCTAAGATTTTTTGGCCTTTGTATGTTTCCCTTTTTATTTATTTATTTATTTCCATTTTTGGTTTTCAAAATTTTTCAATTTATAACTATTTTAACAATACATTTGTTAATGGGATAGTTACGCCTATATTTATAGAATAACCCAGCATAATAGTCTAAAGACTGATATATCATTCAATATATTACTCTACATTTCTGGGTTGTTGTTTTTTTTCCCCCAAACCTTTTTGGTTTTTTAAATTTTTCGGACATTTTTTAGAATTTTATATTTTTTAATTTCTTGAATTTTTCTTCATTTTATTTATTTATACAAATTATGTGTTTTGTGTTTACATATATATATACTAATTCATCATTATGAGTATCCATACAACATACAAATAAGCATTTTGTGAAGGGTCTATCCGCGACCTTGTCACTAGCAAATCCTCTAAGGAAATTGGCAATTATTTGTATCAGAGGACTTCCTCCGAAGAAGAGAACGGAGATATGCAAATTAAGACTATTATGTGTATATATAGTGTAAGCTTTCAAGAGAGAGCAAGCGTAAGCGTAGCGGGTAGCGAGGGCATGAGGGGGGTAGAGAGCGGATAGAGTCCTAGCTGATAGATTTGTAGATGAACTGTTAATAAAGTGATTGTTTAAGAAATGTCTTCCCTTCCTTCCCATTCGTCCGACAATAGGTCGTTATAATTTAAATCAAACCAGAACGAACGCACCCAATACTTAGATTTCTTCTGAATATTTTTAGCTCCTACTTATGTTGTTTTTCTTACTGGCGTTACTTACATTAAATAAGTTCATTCTATTGCTAACATGCTAACATATTATTAAAGAACTGTACAATCATTAATACAGCTTCTCATTTCAAAACATTTCATGAATTGCACAATATTTTTTGTATGAATTGATAGTAAAGTTGATAATAGATGAATAGAATACTTTTAATGCGAATATGACTCTAGAGACATTTTAAAGTACCATTGGAACATAAAGGGTTAAACCATTTCAATGAAGAACAATCTATTTCATAAAACGATAAGTGTATTTTGTAGTTGAAGAAATTAAATTTACTTAAAATCCAAATAGTTTTACTTTTTTTTTAAATATAAATCAAGAAGTTAATTTAAACCCCTCCTTTTTATCAAAGTTGTTACTAAATATTCTACAGTGTAATTATTTTGATGCTTTTTGACATATTTTAGTTGCACTTCTTTGTAGAATAAATGTATAATATTTACATGGGTAAAACAATAAAATATGTTTAATAAATGTTTTATAGCAATATACAGTTCTAAAAATATTTTTGTCCATAAATTTCAGATTGCTACCTAAAATCAAAATATTTCAGTCAATACGCTTTGAAAACGACTTACGTCTGCATAAATATTTATAAACTAGAGTGACGATATATAATCCTTTCTAATCAAATAATAAAATAACCCTTATTTAAGCGTTTAGGGATATAGACAAAAGTATTAGGTAAAGATGCCAATCTGGTAACCTTATACCAAAAGACAATCTTTGAAGATAGACATAAATAATAGAACCCCGAAAAATTACGATCTCTTTGTAAACAAAAAGTATTATTTGAGATTTATTAAATTTTCGTTTTTCAGATAATTGAAAACAATATTGCCACAATATATATTCAGACATTTTTTCATTCTTCTTGGTTTGTTATGTGTGTGTTTCTTTGTCGTGTAAGAATTTATTCTTTTTCATCTGAATCTTTCTCATTGTTTAATATTGAGATTACAATTTTAATTAAAATTAATTTGTACCTTCTTTTTGCCTTAACATATGCATTATAAATAGGATTTATTATTTGTTCAATGAATAAATTGAGACAGTTCTATGTGAACAATGAATAAGTAATAAATATAAGTAAAAATATTATCGTTTCATTTCATTTAAAGATGGAAGGAAAGTTGTAAAATTAATTTTTAATGTTAAATAATGCGTAATTTACATAAGATTGAGGTGCTTAACTAAGATATCTATGTAATTATTAGTAAATAAAGCTATAACAACTTATTTAGAAATGCTATTGCTTCAAACTTATATAATTTTTTTTATTTGATATCTTAAAAAATATTTTTTGTACCTTTAAGCCCATCTGTAAACGAAAGTTTGATTTAATTTTGTTTTACATATATTTATTAAATCACTTTTAATTTGGAAATTTAAGGCTTCAAATCAATAACGTGAGTTATGGGTGCATGCACAATTTAAACCCAATTGGGTGTTTTTAAATGCAAGATCCGGCTCCCTAAGTGCCCCAAAGTTCGTCACTTCTTCAACATACCATAGCATTAAGTTGCCATTGGAGTTATACATGTATACATAATTTCAGCTCAATAGGATGAGAGGAAGTAGGTTTAAATTCGAATACAAATTTTGAACTGGAAAGAATGTTTTTTTCATGCATACATAGGAATATAGCAAGTTAAATAACATCTTTTAAAAGGAGAGGAACTACAGATTGCAAGTAATTATTTCAGTTTCTCACAATCATTTATTGCCTAAATCTTTTATTGTAATATAATTCATACATTATATAAATCGTAAATAATTATAAACCTAATTAGTGATATCTTAGAAAGTTGATAAATTTAAGTAGCAATCGATGTTTCGCATCTGAAAATCAGACATTTAAAATATGAGTATGTGAATTGAAGTTGAACGTAATTGAAAAATAACCATAGTGTATTTAATATATATGAGCAGTTTTATAATAAATAAGGTGATTTATTTATTGTTTTAATTATGCTGTTAAAGAATTTTGTGGTATTAAATCCTCTCTTCTACCAGCTACTTTGATTTAGTGAACGTAATGTTAATCCTATAGAATTTCTACTTACCTCCTCAAATCTAGACTATTTTACCTATTTAAATGAATAAAGTGCTTCTCAAAAATTAAAAAATAATGATTTCCGTGTAATTATATTTTTCCTCAAATTTTGAAAAATATTCTTAAGTCCATTCTTTTGTAGTTTTTCTGGTGTTTAAAAAATATTTTAAATATTATCAGATCCCATTAAATAGTAGTAGTCGGAACCTATGGTTTCTAAACCTAAAGTGTTAATATAAATTAAGCGAAAGTATAGATTCCTGAGAAAGTATAAATCGATTTAAATTTTCTGAATCATTTTTACACTCTTTCGACAATATTTTTAACTATTAAGGAAATCACTTCTACCAGAAAAAAAATTATAACTTGTTATATTTGACCAATTAAAAAATGGTTGAACATACAGCTTATCTCAATGACAGGGAGAGATCTTTAAGATAATCTCGAACCAAAAAAATAAAAACTGAAAAATTTAACATTCCATGAAATTTTGATTCACATCTGATTCAAACATTGAAATCCAAAAAGATAAATTAAAAGTAATAAAATGCTCAATCTTTTTGTGACGAAAATCATCATCTGTACTTTACGATCAGGACTATTTTTGAGGGGGTTATTTTCAACAGAATGTGAAAAAATGCACCATCTTATTTTTTATTCATCAAGGGAAATATTGAGTATACTTTTCTCATTATCACTAATGCCTGTTGGTAAGCTTTTTTCATCTTCAAATTCTTCCACATATTCACTAATGCTATAAAGATAATTTTTGAAACTTTTCTTTTAATTCTAGTACAGAGTAAGTCTCTTTTATATTAATTAATCTTTCCAACAAGTCAATGTGACTGCAATAGCCAAATGGTCATGGTTCTGAGCTCCAGATAACGTTGCTTTCTGCGAGTCGTGTGCTCTAGTCTTAATATTACAAAAGATCTATCGTGTAGGGGGGGAGGGTTGATACACATTAAATCAGTTGAAGTTCCAAGTCCTCCAATTGATGTACTTTGGAAATTTATAGATGATATACCAGCTTTGATGTCACCTACGTCTCTTGAGAGAGGTTCAGAATTACGAGGTCCGTTTTCAATAACCTGCATGTTGATTCTAATTGCAACATTAAAAAAAAAAAAATTCCAATAAACTAATTTCCTTTTATCTTCTCTTCATGATTGTATTTTATGAATACTTCAAAATAAATACTTGAAAAATATCAGTTCTTTTCTATACAGCCAACTTACAAACAGAGCCTATTTATAAATTACATGGGTTTTTTTTTTTTCCCAAGTTACTGATTTTAATAATCTTACTAATATTTTTTTCAGTTTTCAGCTTTTGTAAATATTATAATCTTTTTTTAATTATTACATTGGTATATTCTAAGACTCAATGCCTTCTATCACTTTTACTTTGTGAGGTGTGTGTGTGTATAATTATTTACTTGTTTCATTGAATTCCACCAAAATCTAGGGAATCAAATCATTTTAGATTAAATTATTTTTAAAATATATGAAGATCATCCAGCCATTTTAAATAGTCTGATAAATCAGGTGTTAAATAACATTTAAATATTAACGTAATTAGCCAAGCTGTGTTATTTCATTTATTGAAATTGAATTCTGCTAATAATACAAAAATAAATTTTCTTTCTTTCTTCATCACCATTTTAGAACTAAGTTTCTTTTTCATTCCAACCTTATTAAATACTGTTTAGAAATATATATAAATTTCTCTTATCTTTATAAGATTCAATGAAAAATAAATTGCAATTATTCAAAAACAAAAAATAAATTGAAATTCCCATTATAGAGCTGATTGGCTACATTTGAATTTACATCTTTTTTGTTGTTCCCATTAAAGAGCCGATTGATGCTTTTTTTAAACTTTTTTCTGGTATTTGTCCCCAAGGAACGAGCTTTTTTGTGTTCAAAACATTTTGCGCTTAAAAGAAATATATATAGTTTTTCCTAAAAAATTTTATGAATTATAGCAAAGAAAACTGATATAAAAATAAACATCTCTAGACAAACGATCACATTGTTACAATGATTTATACTTTAATCAAATTCCAAAACAATCAATTACAATTTATTATTCAGAAAAATCAGTTTCTTCATTATTTTACTGAAGTAAAAAATAATTTCTATTTTGTGAATAATCGTTAAATTATTAAATGAAAGTTCTATCATGATTCAAGTGCTTCTTGTAATAAAACAATTAAAATTGGAATTCATTATCGAAAACAATTCGTTACTTAAACTTCACAATTAAGTATCCATTCCAAATTGATGATCATAATTTCCGGAAATGTGGCAGCTTAAATTTCGTTTTTACTTTTCTCTTGGCGTTTTGTAATCCTCTTTAATAACGTTTTTATTCAAGTGGATATTCCTAATATTTCTCAAGTATTAGATATTGATATTAAATCAAACAATAATACTAAGATATTTAATTTAGTTCACACATATCAGTTAAATCTGTTAAAAGGGGAAATTTTCATTAAAATCGCCAATTTGGTAAATAACATCAATATGTCGGATAATATTAAATGAAATAAATATGTATCATTAAGTTTAAGCTAAAAGTACTAGACACTCTGTTAATAAACGGTTTGATAAATTTGCTTAGTATGGAGTCAAAAAACTGGGTTTTTTTAAGAAATCGCTATTTCTCCTACATCAAGACTTATTGAAATGATAATGAAATTAATGAAGATTTACTAATAAAACGTCATTTACCATTATCCTCCATGTTGAACTGAATTCACTCCTAATACGCCAAGAATTTTTGTAACAATATATATATATAAAGATGCATGCCGTTGCAGTGAACGAGCCTCTTTTGGGAGCGCAAAATACAATTAAAAAAAATGGCAACGAGAATAATCGGTAAACACAGAAATATATCATTTAACTTTTTATAGTCGCCTCTTAATCAAAAACTTCGGGAATAGGATGTCC
This sequence comes from Nephila pilipes, assembly GCA_019974015.1. Lineage (NCBI taxonomy): Eukaryota > Metazoa > Arthropoda > Arachnida > Araneae > Nephilidae > Nephila > Nephila pilipes. The sequence continues at coordinate 298,403 of BMAW01074338.1, forward strand.
CCTAGGAGATTGGCGACTTTTGGGAGCGATAATTGGGGATTTAGGTCGTGGTAACCCTAAGCACCCTTACTCAATGCTCAAGACGCACGTTTGGCAACCTAACTAGGAAATCGCTAAGTTTCGTCGCCAATCTACTAGGGGACACCCTATTCCCGATTTGAACCCAAAAAATGAATACAAACTTAATTTAAAGAAACTCCTTCTTTAATAATGTTTGAAAAGGCTGAATATGTAATGATTTTTTACCGGAATGGTGAGTTAATGAGAGTTAACTTTTATTGTCATATTGGGTACAAGAACCATTACAATTTTGGTTATCAGAACCGAACATAAGAGTACAAGTAATAAAAGCTGAGGTTATCAAGGATAGTGATTCTCTTGATTTGTCATCTTAACATAACATTTCAAAGGAAATATGTATTTCTGTATGGTTAATAATTTACTAGATTTTTTAAATTCCAGTTATGGAAGACATATTTTCTGAAAGAAACATTCGATTCAATGTTACCTTAAAAAAACTAATCACTCAATATAGTATGGATCTGAGGCAGTCCGGCCTTTTTGGTCTGGCCTAAATTCCTGTCCGGCCTTTTTTTTTTTTTTTTTTTTTGTAATACGGAGGTACACGTCAAATTTCGTGCATGCCGATCGTCTTAATAAGCCTTAATTCCATTAATTTTGAATTCGTTGAGAGAGACCAAACTAAACGTCTAGGCATACAACGTCTTTTGGACATGGGTTCAGTAAAAATATATTTGAGAGTGTCCCTTGGCGAAATTGGTGATTTTTGGTTCGTGCCATTCCTGTTCGCGCGGAACACCGTGCAAACAGGAATGGTGGCCGAAACATATGAAATTTCAAAAAGACTTCAACCAAAACATAATAAAATTGTAATGAACACAATATAAGCAAAATTAATAAATCCAATAAAATGCATTTTGAATCGGAAACAAAAATTAATGGAATAATCACAGAAAAAAAAAGGGAAAAAGGAAAAAAATCGACTCGCCTTATTTAGCTTAAATATCCTCACTTTATCTTACTTACCGAAGTCATTTTCAGCACTAGTAGCAAAATTAACCTTACCAGCCCAACGTAGAACAAACTGACCTCTGAAATTACATATACCGTTGAACATTCAAAAAGAACACTAAAATCTAAGCCATTGAATCACGATTGGGTTTCCAAAAAAAACTATAGACTTTCCCATAAATAAAGCAACATCACCCAGCTTGACGATCAACCACAATCGCAACTTGGCGAGAATCAAAGGGCACCCTCAAATATAGGCTAACCCATGGTTTCTCTTCTGTTAGCTGGGTACCAGAAAAAAACTACTGAACCTAAAACTGGCAAGGTTATCGCCAGACCTAAATGTTGACATGAAAAAATATTTGACTGTTGTGGACTTTTATTTTTATTACATTTAATTCGCAGTAATAAGAAAGTACCAACCTTTCAGCTTGGCGGTTTTTGTCTAGTTCCCATCTAACGGGTTGTGATTATCAACGTTGCTTTTAAATGCAATACGAGGTTAGGCGTATGTTGACGACTAGGGCTGTTGGTGACGAATCTCGTAATCTCTACACTCTGTGAAGCAACGAGGGCAACACCTGAGAAGGATACCTCCATCTCCAAACTTCCACATCACATCAATGGGAGGACTTAGGATCTTGACAGATTTAACGCCCCGCTTCACAGTGGGTCTTCAGTGGCATCAGAGCTTGAATCCCCAAGTCGACAAAAAGCACCGATCGCAAGTCCACGACCATGACTATAAGGCTGCCGCGGCCACCAATTAAAGGGAAATTATCAGAACAAGATATTACTCATTTAGTTTTCACGAAATATTGTTATTAATTTCAAGAAAATTAAGCTGTGATGCAATATTCACCCAAATGCCAAGCTTGGGGTTGCATCGCGAAGTTTGGCGATGTTTATAATTTTGTAGTGACTCGGCTCACTTTTAGATATTGGTTAAAAATTTGGCATTAAAATCCACAACACTAACTCGGGTCAATACTGCATCACTTCCAAAAGTTGTTATGAATTGTATTCCAATTAAAAGTAACATTTTAAAAGCAATATATTTTGCATCTCAGATATATATGAGTCTTAAATGTACATAATTTTATCGATACAAATTTGAAATTAAGAATTAAATGCTTTCATTAGCAATAATTTATTAAACTGATCATTTTAAATGACAATTTGTTAATTTAATCACTATCATTTTAGATGCAACCATTAATGTTTTAAGCCTATTTCACTATAGCATGAGTCTATTCAATGAAATGACAAAATCGACGTTTTATGGACAACCTTCAATTGGCCATTCGAATTGCTTATGTAAAGAACGAATAGGTCGAGTATATTGTCCAAATCTTTCCAAACGGAATCTCGAATCATTGGCTAACCATCCAATTTCCTTCGCAGTTGTTATGGGATACTTCGGGTGATCTACTATGACTTCTTCTTTTTCCTTGCTTTTGGTAAAAACATTTGCTTTAGCTGTTTCTTCCTCAAGATGTTTATATTTCCCTGCCAGGAAACTCCATTCATCTTCCCACCTTTTGACGGTTTTGATTTCATTTACATTTGCTTCCGTCAACATAGCGTCCCTTAAGACTTCATGGCGAATTTTGGACTTCGCTTCTTCTGTCATAATAAAATATGTTGATTTTCATTAAATATGGCGCATTAATAATGAATCTTAAAATGATACTCGGTTAAAGTGAAGTATTTGGCCAAATTTAATGATTTTTGGATTTGATTACAATTTTTATTATAGCGAACTTACTTTTTGGTAGCCCGGATAAATTTTCTTGTCAATGCACAAATCACGATTTCTCGGCTTTCGTAAACATTTATCGGCTTTTAGCAAGCAAATGTTTTTCAAAAGCTGCCGAATAGTTTTTTTTCACGTTGTTCTTTATGAATGAATTTTTAATAAAAATTATTTAAATATTCTCTGTGATAAATTAACGATATTGAGTAATCATTCTCTTGATAAATATGTAACATTTGTCTAAAAAATGTGATTTGCCTGGTTTCTTTTAGCATGGGCTAACATATATTTGTTTTGAGAAAATGGCTTCAACAAAAATGCGTGGACATATAATAAAGTATACATAGTGCTAGATTCGAAAGATATACATTTTCAGGCAATATGATTATAATAATTATATTTAGTTTGCTTAAGGTATATTAACATCGCTTATTTATGTTACATCGCATGCTTAATTTATTATTTTATCGTCTGCTTGTAGTATCTGAACAAAATGTTATTATCTACTTTACTAATTTATCATTTGCTCATATTTTAATATTTCACTTAATAATTGATTTTTATGGAAGAATCTTCTATTTTTATTCTTTTTGTTGTTAACAATCGCAAAGTTTTTGTGTATTTTAGAATGTTTCGCAGTTGAAAATAAAAATGCAATAGAAATTTGAAGGAGGTATTTTCATTTCTTGATAGTAATTGCTTCTGGAGAACCTGGGGCTCGGAAGTACGCTTATTTTAAGCCAATTAGTATTCATTTTGGAGAACTGATAAGTAAGATTATAGTGACCCATTATAAAGATTCGAAACTTTCATCATCGAATGAGAAGGTATTTTCCCCAGCGATGAAAATAAATTCTTCAAATTTCTAATTAATTTTTACTTTCACTAGCAAAACATTCTAAGGTACAAGCCATTGCCAATATTAACAACAACAAAAATAATAAACCAATATTAACCCAAAAAAAAATCAATTACTTAATAAAATATTAAAATAAGAGCGAACAATAAATGAATAGGGTAAAAATATCTTTTCTGGTTACAAAAATTTTAAAAAACATTATTAAATGTGCTGTGTGACTGTTGTTATATAAATGCTGGTTTCTTCCTCTTCTGTTGCGAATCTGTGTGCTATGTTTCCTGTTAATGTTGTTAATCTGTCCAAGTTCTTGTTATTCGAGTTCGTCCAACGATTCTAGTTTCGAAACAAAGTTTTATAGCCCTGGTAAAGGTTATAGTTAGTACGCGCATGAGAGGAGAGAGAGACGTTTGGTAAGATTTAGTTAGGTTTTAAAAAGAGAAAGAAGGTTAACCACACACATTGTGCGTGTGTTTACATTTAGCAGAGACAATTTCAGAGGGTTTCTGTACTACTTTGTTAGAACTTGTGTTAATGAATATTTTTCGATAAACACAACTATAAATTTTATTCTTTGAACTGCTGATTTTTAAATTATAATATTTTGTAAGCCTTTTTACTTCTGAAAGCCTTACTGATTGGCCACTACTTCCAAAATGGATCGTAGTGCCCTTTGTATACACACACATTGATGAATACATATACTAAACTCTTAATCAAAATCAAAAATTTTTAATTATTTTAAATTTGAAAATTATCAGCGTTATAGTTTGTTTGGTTTCGGCATTTAGTTAACTTTTTATGTCATACGATACGTAATGATAGTTTTGTTTTAAATTTTAAAAGTCGCCAAAAACTCGCAATTTATTCTTCACATTAATCAAGATAAGTGTTTATTGCAAAATAAAACTTTTTTTAAAGTCTCATGATATTCCAGCTTAGCGGTGATAAATTAAAATAACATTAATTTAAAGAACTTACGAAAGCAAAATAAATTTAATGAAAATAGATTTAATACGTTTAAAAACCAAATATGGAAAGAGATTCCTTATATTTTTATTAGCCACCCAAGGGTCTCTTGTTTTAGTTGGATTTCTTTTGGCTTATTAGATCACTATTCATTTTTTTATTGTTTGATTCAATTTTAATTACATTTAACTTAAATGTAATAAATTTAATAATTTATCATTTGCTTTAATTTTAATATCGGAAAAGTTTACTCTTATCCATTTCTCGATATTTCATCGTTGACTTTAATTCTTATATTTAATTGAGTAATTTAATAATAAGTATAAAAATGCGTACCTTGAGTGCCTAAATGTGTTCTTTTCAAAACTTTGCAAAGAACTTTTTCTTAGCTTTTTTTCAATTTTTTTACTCTTTAACTCATCTAATTGCTTTTTTTTTTTTGGAGTCAAATTTATCAATTTTTATTCTTCAAGAGTTTCTAATTGTAGATAGATAAGACTTCATTTGCAACGCATCTTAGACGAGGTGCAACGAAAGCTTTATGCTTTCTAATAGTCGTACTTCAGTAAAGGAAATGAGGTGAGAAGATAATTGAAACAAAAATGAGAAACAAGAATAGATATGGAAACTGAAATAAGTATAAGGTACAAGCGTATAATAGCAGTTAAGCTTTCAGATTGCATAAAAAGTGTTACAGTGATTACTGTTAGTTTGCTATTAGAATATTTCTTGATCTACTTATATTCGTTACAGGTTTGAAGTAATATACTCTTATTATTGTTGGGTTGTCTGTGAGTCAATCTGTGAGAAATACGGATTATATATAATTCTTTAAGGTTGAACTTTATGTTCTTCATATATGAAAGTTATGAATAGTAACGTTATACATATAATCATATGTAGTTATGTATTATTCGTTAATAAGAGGGCTAATTATTTTAAATAATCATTGGGGCACTCAATAAACACGAAAGTAAATAACTAAATGCTTTTATTTCCTGGATTCGAGTACAATCCCTATTTCTTTTCTGAAACTCACCATGAGCTATGAGACAATTGTCCTACCATTGGGAAAATTTTCCAATACCCTCACCGAATGAGATTGCTGTCAGAGTGCCGAGATAGATATACTTGGTGTTTTGAATCTTTTCTTGGATGTAAAAGGGTTACTTCCCAGATCCTCTTCAGGTATAGAAGGAAGTGATAGCCACTGGATCCTAGATCTGGGCTGTAAGCTGGATGATCGAACATTTTCCACTGAAATCTTGCAATAAGCTATTTGGTTACCACAGCAACACGTAGCCATGCATTATCAAAGATCAAAACAATTCTAGAAGTCAATATATCTCTTCTTTTGTTTTGAAGGACTCTCCGTAGTTAACGTAACGTACTACAATATAAGTTTTGCATTGATTGTTGGCTCAGGTGCCATAAACCTCACTAGCACACAGAGCACACCTTTCTAATTCCAGAAAACAATAGACATTAACTTCTCTTACGGGAACATTTATTGGAATTTTTTAACATTGTTCGGGGAGTCTGTGTGTATGCATAGTTATGAGAGTTCTTTTAATTCTGGATTGTAGTAAAGAATGCAAGATTCTTTTACTGTGACGATTGATTTCAACAGCTGTTTTCTCTAATCGGCATAGCAGTGAGGAGGGTTATGTGCGAGGAAGATCCTATGCCCTATTTTATGCTCCTTATACAACATTTTGAGAACACAACGAGTACAAAGTTTTCGGTTGAGAAAGAGTTCCGTTGCAATCATGTACAGAGATGAATCTGAAATGTATGCAAAATCCACAGACAATTCACTAATGATAAAGTTCAGTCTTTATCGAAGCATTTGATCAACAAAATTTCACTAGCTACATACTTATCATGAATATCACTTCGACCCTTTTTAAGTTTTCTATGCCATTCTCTCATAATACCATCACTCAGTTTTCCGATGAATTTCTAATGCGCTATTCCCTTCCTCCTGAAAAAAACATATGATGCTGCGTAGGAGAATATATCATGTAGGTCATGTAAGCGGACCTTCTGTTCAAATCTAATTGATGTATCAGACGCAGGAGTGACAGATATTAAGGAGCGAAAACTGTGGAGGCAAAGTGTTCAGATCAGCCTTGTTTTGCTTCGTAGGTCATTTCACAGAGCTATCGGAAATTGGAAAAAAAATAGCTGCTACATTCTTTCAGACCATTTTTATTCTACTCAAAAATTGGTCTAACATACTCAATGAATTTATTTTTTTTTTTTTTTTTGAACAGAGAGGCCACATAAATGAGGAGGATGTATAACTAAGCTCATCTCACTCTTGTAATCTATTCTAACTTGAGACTTTGGAACCTTCACATTAGTACGCATTAAAGGCCATTGTACTATATATAAGTCTACAGTTAGATTTTCTAGATTCAAAACTAAAAACCATCGATTAATCGGCTTGTAGTAATCTTACCAGATTATTCCAATCTATTTTATAGTACACTAAATTAATAATTCTGTAGTGAGCTTGCAATAATTCAAACATTTCTGATTTAAAGTAACTTTTATTTCAAGTGACATAAGTTTATTCTAAATAAAAATATGATTAGAAACAACTAGAAGTTAATTGAAGAGATATCTAAGACTGTATAATCATCTTAAGCTCCAATTCTTTCTTAGTGTTTTATTATATGAATATCCAAAATAATCTTTTAATCGGCATTAATATGGAAACTTTTAATTCCGCTTCATACTTTTTTTTTAATTTTAAAAAAAAAATTCAAATTAATGAATAACTATCAAAAAATTTCAATCATACACTTTTATCATTTTATCGCAATTTTAAATAGAAGCCCCCAAAAAATATCTTATACATAATAAAGGATCAGTCAAGAATGAAATGTAAATAAGTCTGACGAAAAAATAAATTTGATTTATTTACATGCCTTTTACTCTTAAATTAGTATTAAAACGTACTTCAACATTTAAATTTAGGAAATGCGTATAACCAAATTATTTGATAAATTTTCATAAGGGCTCTGAAGAACACATGTGCTTTCTAATAAATTACACTTTATTCTATTTTTTCTAAGCTAACGTATTATTATTGTTTTTCTTTTTATTATGTTACACAGAAACTTTTCTTAGTATGACATCTAAAAACTATTTTATTTATTTCTTATCAGGTTTATACTCCATGGCACAATATAAACTACTACTTAATCTTTGTAATCTTGCGAAATAACCCGAAACAATTTTAAATGACAAGTTAAGTAAAGGCATAAGGTGTTTTATTAGTCTGTCACAAGGCTAAGATTTTTACAGTTTTCCTAAGTCAGACTGAAGATTTCAAATTGTGATTTATAAGGTGAAAGTGATTGTGTTCATACATTTTATTCGGACTGTCGCGACATCTGCTTTCACAAGCTTATATACTTAACTTCTTGATCTCTACCGACCAAATATGGTGTACCAAAGCCTATAACCCCTGACTCCATATATATAGAGAGAGCGATATATATACACGTGTGTGTGTATACAATACTCCCACGTATATATATATATATATATATATATATATATCGCCAACGTACAAATGTTATATTCGGAAAAGACATCACGAAAAATAAGAAGAAAAAAAACACTTGTCATTCACACAAAAAAAGGGATGTATGGCTTGCAATTTTCGATTTTTTTTTTCTTTTTCTCACTTTTTTGTGAACCATTTCCTCCAACTCCAAAGAGAAAATTTTATAAAGGGTGTGAAAGGAAGGCGAAAATGCATGAAACAACTAAAAAGGAAGCCAAGGCAAAGCTGAAAAATATAAAAAAAAAAAAAAAAGGAGTGAGAGATGCAGTAGTACTTTCAGAAATAAGCCCGGGTGTTTGAGCAGCGAAATACTGGTCAAATAACGCACCGAAGGGAGTTACTGTTCAACTGCTTCAAAATCTGGCATCGACGAGTATGAAGGCTGTTTACACAACACTGCTACAAAAAAGTGAGAAAAGAAGAATCCAGACAAAATTTGAAATCCAATAAAGTACCTTTGGATGTGGTACGTTTCCGGCGGCGCCAAACTACTTGCCAAACAGGAGAAGAGTTTTAAACGACACTTTATTTTCTCGGAGGGTCAATTATAAGAGGATTTTTAATAATTTATAAAATTCTTCTTTTAGTAAGAAACCGAGCACTTAGAAAGTTTTCATTTGAGTAATTTTTTATATAGTACCGCATTTAATTTTAATAATTCGCATTCTTTTTTTTTTTCACTAATCCAAGTGTAAGAGCATATTTCTCTTATTTGGGCAATCTTTTATAAAATTCTGCTTTTATAAAATACCATTTAACGGTTTTACAACCATAAGCCAAATATTTACGACGGTTTACAAGTTAAATATTTGCATTTAATTTAACTCATATGATGCTGTACCTGGTGAAATAAACTGTTTATGAAAACGAGGATAGTTACAAATGGCATTTTATCTTACAGGGGCAATTAAAATTGAATTTCTTAGTAAAATCTAAAGATACAAAAATTTCGATAGCATATCTTCAATATTTTTATAATACCTCATTTCAATCTACATTAAAACCAATTAAATATTTTTAGTTAAATTAATAAAAATGTTCGTAAACATTCAGAATTTTCTGTTAGCACACCAAATTGCTTGTTAATTGGGAATAATTAGAAAGAATTTTTCGCCTTATCAGATGGTCAATTAAAAGTAGTGTTCTAATAAATTATAAATTATATCTCATATTGACTCAAGTACTTAAAATTTGTATAAACTCTTATTAAATACCATTCATTTATCACATACATATTCAGTTATATTTTTAATATTTAACATCATTCATATATGAAGAAAATGAGGATTTTATGATGGCATTTAATTGCTTACTAAATGGAATAATTATTTTAAGTACTTTAGCAATCACGCAGGTTCAGTTAAAAAGAAATTTTAAATAATTTATACAGTTATTTTTATGGAACCAAAAAAGTAAAAATAAATCTTTAATTTGTGTAATATTTTAGAAAACATCACCGTTTCTTAGTACATTTACAACTAATTAAATGTTTCCACTTAATATTTCATGTATGAGGAAATAAATGTTTCGGTAGAGTGTATTATTTTATATATAATAAATAAAAAAAGGTTCCACTGAGCATGAGTTTTTCCCTACAATAAATACGTTCTTTTTCAAATATAATGGAGTTGAAAAAAGTAATTTTTAAAAGTACATAACCGATCAGAAATTGACCTTACAAAAAGAATAAAGATATAATTAAGTTTAATAATGAAATCAAACAAGTTATATAGCTTTCGTTTTATTGTATGATTCGGTACACTATTAAATAAAAAAAATTTTAAGTAATACAACTTTTAATTTTGCTTAAAAGAAAAAAGAAACTGTTATTTATTGAGAGAGAGAAAACCTAATACAGATTTACGAATAAAAAGTTTATATAGTATCAAATACCTTAGAATATTGCCACAATGTTCTCAAAATATTTAGTTTGTGAATAATAAAAAAATTACATTTTATTAAAATTTTAATAAAGTAGGGATTTTTTTAAAGAAAAATAATGCTGTATTAAAATATAATCAATTAAAATTACGAATTTTTGAAGAAGTGAAACTATAATCTATGCTAAATATAATTTTTAGGAAGAGGTGTCGCAGCCAAAAAAAATTAGAGAGCACAATTTTTGCAGAAATGAAGAGCCATAAAATGAAACAAAAAAAAAAGGATCAAATAACTTAAGACTATTTTGAAGAAGTTTATTTCAGGAAAACTTTTGAGCTATGATAGAAATTTAAATTATAATTTTATAAAGTTACATTTATTTTTTACTACACTATATACTAAAATACATTATACTTCAAAAGTTAATTTTTAATTTGAGAATTAATTTAAGTTACCTTAAAGATTTTCTTTTATAGAGCTTTCAGTTATAATTACTCTTCCATTCGTTATTTTTGTTTAAAATATTTAAACACAAACGCTAATAGTATAAAAATACAAAGTATAACAGCATTTACAAAACGATAAAAAGTAGATTTCCAAATATATAGTGTATTCAGAGAATAAAATAGCTGTTTATATTCTCAAGCCTTCCCCTCATTTTTTAATTAGGAAGATTATAAGCACATAACGACCTCCTACTTTCGTTGTCACCCGTTGCTTAGCAACAAATGATCGCATAAAAACCACGACACAGAGACATTATATTGTATAAGATAGAACTAAAATAATAATTTGCTAAAGAAAATTTCCATCTGAAACAAAGAAAAATAAGAGCAGTAATTGACCAACACTGCAAGCTTAGCCTTTACTTAAGACATTATTCTAAATGTAAGGGTATTAAAGAACAAGTAAACTCCTTTCGTGAGTAAGCTCTCGAATATTAATTGGACGAATAATTTTCGTGACACTGTTATGAAACCATGTGTATTTCGCATTAAGAAATAGCTATTCCCATTGCAAAATATTTTAGAACAATTTGCGTAAAACTGTTCTTTTTAAATTTATTGTGTTTAAGGTCGAAAGAGTTCTTTTTTGAACTTAAATATCGCTTAACTTGCGCTATTTCTCTTTCTTGATTGTTTTCTTTTAAAAACATCTTTTATTTATGTTTTACGCAAGTAATAAAGTTTTTCTGCTTTAACAAATTACAGTTTAGAGAAACAGCTAACGCTGCTAAGTCAACATTTCTAAAAATAATTTTGGCCTTAAATGTTTATTTCTAAATTTAACTTAATTCTATTTCAAAAAGGTATGAAATTAAATTTTTATTTAACAGTAGTAATTTTTTTTTCTTACGAATATGCTGTAATTTACTAACAGGCAACAAAAAAATAACGAAAATATTCTGTATTTTAATCACGATTCTTTTTCCTTTCAAAATATTCACTGAATTAATTTTACTATTTTAAAAATTCTTAATTATTTTAAAATAAACTTTCATGATGTTCTATTTAAGTTACTTTTCAAAATAGAAAAGAATTTATTTCAAGAATTTAAATGAGTTAATTATTACAAGTGGTGGTTTAGTAATTTTCTATTCTAAATGCAAAGAGCTTAAATTTTTTTTAATATAGTTAAGAAATTATTCACTCCCATCACACTCAACATTTTCTGCACATACTATGAAAAATTCTGTAAAAACTGTTTTGTTGTATCGTGTGTACCAAAATATTTTTAACTGTTCCTTGTAACTGTATTTTAAACACAAAAAGTTAAGAAAACTAGGATTTTTTTTATTATTTTATAGGGTACACAGGGAAAATATAGGACTACATTAGAATTATAATATTTATAAAGTCAAAAATTAAGTCCGTTTATTTGAAATCGTTTAATTTTTATCGTATTTATAATAATTTTCATTAATTTAATAATGGAAACTTTTATTCCTTTAAACTAGTATTTTATGCTGAACAAACATTTAATCTCGGTTATACTTTTATTTATAATATTTCATCGTAAAACATAACATTAAACTGTAATATAAATTGTTTTATATTTCTTAAGTATCTTCACCTTAATTTGAAGAAACGACCAATCATGGAAAGAGTTCTAATCCAAGACCATAAAATCCTGTAGTAGATCTGTGATAGCAAGGGAGTGGCTTTTTTGTTGCTCTAGATGTCTCCAGGAATGTCTCCGCTAGTCATCAAGACACAGTAGGAAACGGGATTCGTCAGTAAAGATTATTCATCGATACCCTGGGTAGTTCCAATCTGACTGAGTCCAACACCACTGTAATTTGTGGTATACAGGCTAGAATAGGCGGTGCAACGATCGATGCAAGTGTAGATTCCTAACTTCAACAAGACATTATGATACGGGGTGCCATTTTCAATATTCATACTGCTCCACTAGTCAAATTTCGCGCACTTACAATACAGCTGTAACCAGTCAAAATTCTGCTACTTGTTGTGTTGCTGCTTTTTTGGGCTAAAACGTACTTATTTTTAAGCAAAATAAGGACCGTCCATGCTCGCCATGAATTACTATGAATTCCTTTTAAGCTTGCTGAACACTTCTCGGGCCAACTAAGTCACTTGATTCCTCCCCCACAAAGCACATTTAGTACTTTATGGAAAACACTTTCAACCATACCAGAATGCTGCCTATTCAGCCAGAAAATTTGAAAAAAATTGCCAATAAATCCAGCAAGACTTATCATCTGGGAACTTCGTTAGTCAATGCCAGACGGATGGCAGTTTGCTTCCAGGTCTGTGGTGACTAACGATTTATAGATTTTTTCGCTTATTAACAATAAAACACTAGAATAAATCGTCGCATTGATCCGAAATTGTAATTTATCCTTTTAAATTTATGTTCATCTTATTCATTCATCTTTGTCCAAATTAGGCAGTTCCTTTATGGTGGGTCGATTTTCACGCCTAAGAATGTGTCGGGCGATATATACTCAAAACGATCTTATATTTTAATAAAATACCAATCTAACTAATATTTTAATAGGAACATAATTTATTCATAATTATGAGAAAATATCTCTCTAAACGTGCCTTTTTACCAAATGTATTTGAAATTTTCCATTGAATCTTTCAGTACCGTCATCCCCTGAGAATAATTTCATATTATTTTTTGGCATAACTGAAAATCGTTTATACATTTCAGAGCCGACAAATTTTGCACATTATAATTTTAAGCTTTGTCGGTATTTAAGAAAACTCTTACACGTGAAAGAAACAAGTATTATTGATAAAATGTGAATTTAATTAATAAACAATCACCTAAATACCATCAAAACTTTTTCGAAGTAGGCACATTGAAGAAAATACGCTGATACCTTTTATCCCACAGAATACCGTTATAACCCTGAAATTATAGATTCCGTTACATCAAAATAGCGTCACAGTAAATGTTTCACTAACATCGTTTTCCCGTAATTACTGCAGTTTCAAACACGGTATTAAAGAAGCATTCTAGCACCTAGAACAAAATTGTTATCGTATGCTGTGATAATTAATGAAGTGCTAATGACTCCTATCTTATTTCTTAGGAAATTAATGCTTTGCGTGTTGTCTAAGGATATGTTGTTCAGTAATAGGTGTTATAATTTATTAATATTCCATTTTTAATAATTAATTATAATTTTCAGTGTCTGAAATATTAATTTTAGCTGTAAATTTTCAATATTATAGCACTTTGATAAATATCTGAAAAAGCATATTTTTATGCAATTTGATTAATGGGATGATTCAAACAAATTTTAAAGTAAAGTTCTCTAACTAAACAATTTCCGTTCCACCGGATTTAATTCCACTAATTAAATTATGTCTGCGTATCGATTTCTTCTTTTAATTAAATGAATCTGCTAAAAATTTTGCTATTAGGTAATTTATTCGATTTTTTGATTCATTTTACTGCTCTAAAGGTCAGCTCTAAGCTCCACTTAACCTTATACATATTCTAAAATTCTATTTTTCGTTGTTAATATGAAAGTGGCTGGAAGTCAAGTATCACTTTACAGAATCATATGTTAGAGCATCATCAACCTGGTTGCTTTAAGCACACGTACTACCTTAAAATACACTTTGCATTTGCAAAACACTTTATTGAATTTTATGTATCGTAAGGGAATTCAAAATTTCTTTTTCAAGTACCCGGTATATATCTGTACTATGTGATGCATGATTTATAGATTAACAAGACTCATAGCCTAAGAGCTATAGATTCGAGATTTGTACCGTGAAAAACAGTCTTGAGGAAGTATTTTGACATTTATTAAACAAAGAAAAATATAACAAGATTAACATGTTAAGAGGGCAGATTATCTTGGACTAATTTTAACATTTACCTAAAGGCTAAAATGTTTGATTCTCTATTAGTAAAACGTTAAACACACAGTCAAAAACAAGAGCTTCATATTTTCGAAGTTGAAATTCAGATGTGTAGGAAAATGAAACATAATAATATGAAGTATGCAGAGACTCGTTCAAAATTAATACGTAACAAAATCAAAACGAGATATACATTACTGATGTTTTACAATGGTAAAAAATTGACAACTAACCTCGTAACTCACAAGAGTTTATTTATTCCTTGGAATTGTTTCCTTCGTGTAATATATACCTTTTTAAATAATGAAACAGATAAATAGCTATTATGAGTTTCGCTGAGGAACCGTAATAAGCCGATGTTTAAAGTTACGAATTTAACCATAAATTGCACTAGTTTAATCATGGACTGAAGTTCCAATTTCAGCAATTTGTTTTTCCATTTACTGAGGTTCAAAATTGCGATCAATAGTATAATATAGTATAAAAGAAGTATTCGGTGAATGAAACATACAATCTTTGGTATAAGCAATATTCTGAGTAGTGAAGAGGAAATTAGGACTAAGCTTGAAGAATTGTAGATTGTTTATTTACAAACATTGCACTAAGAAGCAACACGAGGGCTTTTATCGACAGACCTCGTAATTTTGAACCATGATCAAGTGATTAAAACGATACCAGAGGTAAATTTCTTTCGCTTCTAACTTCCATACCATATCATGTGAAACCTAAAAAATTCAGTTCAGTTTATTGTTTAAACTTCATCACTCTGCAAGTCAAGAGGCCACGGTAGCCTACTGTCATGTTTGCGGAACCACGGCAGGCGTTGTTTCAGTCGGGTCATAGGTTGGAGTCATGTTGCCACCAAACCTAGCATACAGCAGGGCTGATGCGCGTTAAATCTGATATAGGTCTCATATCTTTCCTTCAGCGAGGTGGGGAAGTTTGGAGAGTGAGGTATCACCTCAGGTGTCATCTTCATCACTTGACCGAGACTCAAAATTATGAAGTCTGTCACCAATAGCCCTCGTGTTGTATCTTAATGCGACGCTTATAAGCAATCCTGATCACGATCAACACATCCAATCTTTAGTTGAAAAGATTCGAAATGATTTCCTGGTGGAGTATCAATGGTCATAAAGTTCGCAATTGTGTTCTTTCCTTCAGCTACGTTATCCACTCTCGATTCAACCAAAGTCCATTGTACTGTGTAACAGAAATTGTTTCTAGTAAATAAAAGTGAATCTCACCTAGTGTAATGTAGGAAGATATTGAGAAAAAGAATGAGATATTAATTCAGATGTTAACCTTATCACTTAACTGTTGATCTTAAATACAAATCGTCAACAATAACTTTACGCAGCTAAAGAAAACTTTGATTCAATTCCACCTAAAAATGTCACTGCATTAATTTAATTTTGGATTCTGATAACAGTTTCTGCTAATGTCAAATATATTTTCATACTTGGGTTTTAAAGATGAATCATTTTAAAAATCAAGCTATAACATAATATTACCCTAATAAATAGGTTTGATAAGAAAGAAATTTACCGAAATTTTAATTATTACAGGGTTGTTGTTTTTTTCCTATAAAATCTATGTTGTTTTACTACATTCATCTGAGAAAGGAAATTTGTTTGCGCCTTATTCACAATTTTGAATTCCAACCTATCTATGAATATCTGTATATACTTCCATGCATGTTGACGGAATACTCAACGACGTGATTGGAAATACATTCAACGAACGGACGTGCTTGCGTCCTTACCAAGACTTGAGCGTATTTTGGACTTGATCGGTTTCTCCACTTGGCTCTGCAGTCGCTATGAAAAGAGTGTGAACGTGACCGGCCTCTTCAAACTCGTGATGGAAATTTTAAAGTTAGAATTTTTAGAGACAGGAACCTGTCTTTTTCAGCTCTTTCTTTCGTATTTCGTTGAATTTCGTATTCACTCATCCCAGTCATATGTAAAACACGACACTAGCAAGACTTTTATCTAAACACTTTAAGTTTTCTAAACAGTTTTTTAGAATCCCTTCCAGATAAAACAAGCATGTTGTAGCCGTTCAGTTACATGTCTTGGCGCGGAATTTTCTCTTGTGGATTAGCCGTATGTGAAGAGCAAATATTATTTCAGATATTACTACTGGCCAATAACAAAGATTCCAAATAATTAGCTAAACTCAAAATTGTGCTTGAATCTTAAAGTATTGTTTGAAGTATTAGAAGTTGATTTTATGTATTGTATTTTATTTTCATTCTGGCTTTGAATGAAAATATAAATAAGATTTTCTTAAATCCATGATCAATAAACATAACAATGGAGACAATATACAAAATTATATACATACTTAATATCATATAATATAATAATATAAATGGCATATAATATAATATAATAATATAAATATAAAATAATATAATAATATAAATAGCATATAATATATTATAATAATATAAATGGCATATAATATAATATAATATTATAAATGTATAATATAATGATATAAATAGCATATAGTAATATATTATAATAAGAACAATTTACATAATATATTAATATAATATAAATAGCATATAATATAATATAATATAAATAGCATATAATATAATATAATAATATAAATAGCATATAATATAATAATAATATAAATAGCATAATATAATATATTAATAATACAAATAGCATATAATATAATATAATAATATAAATAGCATATAATATAATATAATAATATAAATAGCATATAATATAATATAATAATATAAATAGCATATAATATAATATAATATAATAGAACCAATATACATAATATAGTATAAGACAATATACATATAATGGCACCTCCATACATTCGAGGAGATTTTGTAAACAGAATTAGATATCCTTCCTTTGATGTTTTATTTATTAAATTAGACTGATATTTAGGATGTCAAGAGCAAGAATCATGCATTACAAGAAAAATTTCTTTGAGTATCCTACATGGTAATCATAAGTAAAGTTCAAGGTACAAATCTTAGGTCACGACAGTAAAATTAATTTGCTGCAGGATTCATCTAAATATTTGCTCTCTGATTGCTTGATTGATTTATTATGAGTTAGGTCATTTGGCTTCTGCCTATGGAATGTAAGGTGTAAAATACAGTTTATTAAGTTGAGGTGTATTTAATGACCTTATGAGTAAATACTATCAACTAAAGGCATACAGAAGTTCCTACTAACAAAGTTTCAGTCTTGATTTAAAAAGACCCATTATGTGGAATAAAGATGGACTATTGCATTTCAAATGGATTTGAATCTCAAAGTCTTCAGTGATGTAAAATCTAAAGATTGAAATATAGCTATGACAATATTTTCGTCATTTTAGACGTCAGTCAAACTCACCAAAGTTATCGTATTTTGCATATCTATTTAAATAAATCCAGCGTAGAAATTAGATTCCATTTACTAATCGATGTTTTACGATTATGCAGTTTTCATAAGATCAAACATGCTTGGTATTCTGGGTTAAATAAAAGTTAAACAAAACAATTAACATAAATGATAAACTTTTTACGTCTCTCTGGAAAGTAGCTCTTAGTTAGTGCCAAAGGTATTTACAAAGAGTGGGGTTCTCATCCTTGCGAAGAGACCTAAAATGCTTACATGTGACCCCATTGTGGCAGACGGAAGCATGATTGGAGAATGGAAATTGAATCTATCTGGGCTTAAAGGATTATCCTTGGTGTGATACAAATGAATGGTGGGCCATTACCAATTCAGTTATAGATCTTATTTATCCCATCCTGTAGAATGAAACAACAGAACTTGTTAAATATGTTAATCATGGATGAACAAAATGAATGGTCAAATTATACACCACAAACCAAAGATAGTTTAGTTTTGGTAGTATTCTAAGCCGTGAAATGTGACATTGCAATTTCTCTATTGGCAATGTCGCGATATTCGCTACAGATATATTCCTTTGATCTGATCCTATCATAAAAGGATCGAGCACTTCCGTGATTTTCAGTTAAAATTAGACATCCATCCCTCAGTTGTCCCCGTTTTATTCTCTGCAGTACATTGTCGATGTATGTGGATATAAAGGTCAATGGAAAACCAAATGCTAAGGCAGAGTTCTTAACCCTCATTCTCAGTCGTGTTCAGCAGCTCAGTATTTCGATATGTCTCACTACATCTGTTGTGTTAACACTTTTGAAATCATTGAAATATCCTTGTCATTTCTGTGTCTGTCCTTTTATTTTCTAGTGTTTTAAATGCTCTACTTCCATCTTTGAAGTAGAAAATTATACCGTTCGGCTCAATAAGTTCATCCAATGTCTCAAGTGCTCTTTTGATTCCTTCTTTGGAACATAGATGTTAAAGTGTTACTCCTGAACTTCAGTGGACATGCTTGTGTATTTATCAATGGAAGAACAATAAATTTGATGAGACTTTCTTTCATATGGTTTCTAATTTACCTCTACGAGTCAGATTTCTTCCTTTTGAAGAGCTTGACAATGTTTTGTATTCTGTGTTTCTTTAATTTACTGGTTTGATTTCTGGCTTTTAGTATGGAAAATATTAAATTCAAATAAAATGCTTCAGTGTCTTTGTTCGATGATTTTATAACAAAATATTAATTATAAATTAGATTAAATTTTCCATTTAGTAGATTATAAAGAATTTACAGTGAATTTTATATATTAAAGGCAGTTGAACTAAACTTGCTGCGGTAAGACCTTAATTGTATGGATACAGAAATAATAATACAAAATATGGCTATAAAAGATATCTTAAATCTTATTTCCAAGATTCAAAAGAAAAAGTTCTAAAGAAATGGGGCTTTATACGGACAATGATTTTTAAATGTAAAATATAAATTTCAGTGGCGTAAAATCTGAGGCCAAGATTCAAGAAGAAACATATTTGTGTTTATTTTATATATAAACATTAGCACTTGGTCTCTATTTTGAACTGATTTCATTAACTTCTTAAGATGTTAATGAACAGATATATTTGAAATTTCCTAATTACATATTTTAAGTCTTTTGGAAAGATATAAGATAGAGAGCTTAGTCAAAGAGATAGATGAATGAGGCCTATTTAAAGGAGATAGCAGGATAATGGAGGCAACTGCATGGACTACCATTGAAAGACAGGGTGCCGCAGTTTGCTTTCAAAATGAAGTAATGGCGGAATTTATTTACTAAATTAGAATAATTAAGATGCATTCAAAGAATAACGATTTTCTCTTTTCAGATTTTGATACAACAATTTCAGAAGGAGAAGTTAGAAACTATTCAAGTAAACATTTGGATGGAATGTACTTGAGTTTGAATTTTGTTTTTATAATTAATTACATTATTCTATATTAAACCAAATTAATGTTATCAATTTATCATTTTAATTTTTAAAGAAATATACAATGAAATTTAGGATCAATTAATTTTATTATAAATGAAGAATTATATCGATAAAGAAGATGAGGCAAACAAATATCCTATCTTTATTCTTGTTTACTTATTGATTCATGTATAAAAATCTCAGTATTTGGATTATAAATCCAATATAAATGTATTCAGAGTAAGCACAAATAATTTCCTTCTAATTTTGTTTTGTTCTTTATTAGAGTAGCTTAATGAAGTTGATAATGCTCATAAAATTTATTTATCTGTTGTTTTAAATAATTTAATAAAGGAAAGAATTTTTCGAACAAAGAATAATTTAGAAAAATATAATGAAAGGAACTACACATTTTACAGTTTACAACAATTTTCAAAGGAATAACACATAATTAAAATTTGTTCATAGAGAATATATCAACAATGAACAAATGAACCATAGTACTAGAGTGCACAGATTCAGCTATATGTTCTAACTTAACGAGGTATCTAGGCGTTATTTCGGCCTATTTTACTAGAGATGTATAGTGCTGTTTTGCTTAAGACGATGATTTAGTGATTTCTTATATAAAATAAAGAAATATATTTTTGATTTACAGGCAACTAGCTAAATTATTTAATTTATTTTGAAATTAAGCAAGTTATTAGTTGAACAGAGTTGGAGAAAGGGTTGGGATTCAAAATCTTTGAGAAGAGAACAATAACCTAATAACTTTTAACTTCCTGGGGTTTCGATTAAAATGCTCTTTGTGGCTGGGACAAGATAATGACTCAACAGAAAATAAACTTAATATAATTTTCTTATAGCTGTAGAAGATCTAAATTTATGAGTGTGCCATTGAGATAGCAATTTCAGATATTACTGATGTTGAACTTGGTTAACTCTTTTCTTGTATTAGTTATCGAAGAACACTATAAATAAGCGCAGGGGCATAAGGCGAGCATTAGTTGCAGAAGAAGCAATGCCATCTAAAGGCTGAGTAATAAAACGTTTAAACCAAAACGGCTACTATTAAAGCTTGAGTCATTCTTGTGTTAAGACCATTGGTTGAAAATTACCCCGGCTTTTTGCTGCTTGGCGGGCCAGGAAACATCAATGTAGGCATTGGTGGACCTAAGTGGAAACCAGTCTAGTGATAGCTCCTTTGGTGCTTACCTCCATCAGACCATTAATATCAGGAAGATCTTTCGAGAAGTAGCCAATGTTCCATAATTACCACTCCTGGTACAGCGCCATGAATTATGCCAAAGGGAAGTTAGCTGCAATTAGGACTTGTAATGATTCCTTCATCGGCATTGATTGGCTAGATCCTTTTCCTCCTTATATGAACAATCTTGAGGTGCTCTTCGATCAGGAATAGAAGTAGGAGGTTACGTGTAAGTTTTCTTTCAGTGTTCCTTGGCTGAGATGCAGGGTGGGATTGCTCCGATGTGATTAGGTTTTGACTTTTGCCAAATTGAACCTAAATTCTGCTAGTACAATGAGTAGGGACATTGGGAAGCAGCTAGGATACTAGTTACAGACTCTGGGAAGAGAAAAATTATCATTCAGTTTTGGTAAAGGCTCGTTTGCATGACTATGATTTTCAGGATTTTGTTACTTAATTTATGTGCATTCTCAGTCTTTTCTCAAAGAATATAAAACCAATTGATAAAAGTTATTTGAGTATTTAGATGATTTATCTACTAAAATATGAATTATTCTCCTTGGTTAAAATCTATTCATATCAATATTGCTCTAAATCTAATCTAATATTATAAAATATTTTAGAAACTTACATGCTGTAGAACATTTGATATGATTGAAGTAAAGGTCATCTTTTAGCTTCATAATTTAAACATAAATATTATTTTAATTAAACGCCTGTCAATCGGATTATTTTTGTTCTCTTGTATATTTAAGATTTTTATTTTGCATTTTATTTATTCGTTATTAAAACATATAGTCTTTTCTGGAACTTCTGAATATTTTCTCATTATAAATGATAATTCAAAAAGACAACACGAAGAAATGATCTCCTTACAGTCAAATTTAGTTTATTTTGATTACATAGATAGTACAAATATTAAATTACGAAAATTAAATCAAATATTCCTAATTAAAAACAAAATTAGGAACAAATGATTAATGAAGCTAGCATAACAATGGTGTACTAACTATTTATACTTTGATATAATTTCTGTTTGCTGTAATTAATGAATTAACAAAGACAAATTAAAGTAGACTTCTCTGAGAAAGATACCAGTGTTACTGACAAGTTATAATATTCAATAGTTAAAATCAGTAAAATACTTGTGAAAATAGTTAGAAGGCAGCGAAATGCATTAATTTAGGCGAAATTAAATTCACGCCTGCAACTTAAGATTATATCACATGATTTCTCAGTGGTACCAACTGACTTTGAGAATGAATGATTTAACTTTTCAAAATAAGTCTGCTGGAACCGTAGGTGCTTACAGTGCGTGATGGCGTTCCTCAGCTACAGTGCAAAGTCTTAAAATTATCTTGGCAGGAACGTAAATTAAATCAGGAACAGTTAAATATTGTTTCTCTGAAGAGATTACCTTAATTAGAGTGTCGTGACTTTGGTAGAGTTTTCAACCTAATAGACATGAATTAATAAGACGTTTTCTGATCTTCTCCCCGGGTGAATTTGAACGTAATTTTCCATATGTTTCAGTTTTCCTGGTGTAAAAACTAATTTCTAATTATTAGAGGCAGGAATCGTTAAGTTGGGAGTTGGCTGTATCATTATCTCTAAGCATGCAGCTAACGTATATATTTGAAAATAGAACCATCAGTTTCAGACATGATCAAGGTCTTGTTTCTGTACAGTTGATATCATAGAATAAATCAGATATACTTCAGTTCATGTTCAATCATGCTTCAATTCTCATTTAATTCTTTTGAATGCTGATAAATCGATCTTTTTGTTTTATAATGGTCACGTTGTTATTTGCCTAACTTTATTAAATAAATGTATGTGTGCTTGAATTCTAGGTATCTCGAGATTTTTATTCAGATGAAGATGACGATATATACCATATATTTTTTTTCAGATTTGCATTGAACGTAAAATAATTTCTTTTGCTGGTGATAAAGGCATATAGGAAATATGTTTGCCTAGGCTGAGCTCATATCTCACTCACCCAGCTTCTGTACTATGCCAATGGAGTATTTATATTTAAATTTGATTTAATGTGGCAAGCTCCATTATTCTAAACAAAATTAGTAAGCTGGAATCAGACTCAGACCACAGCTTAGTTCCCTCCATACTTTTCACCAAACTCACCACTTCTTCCTGCAGCCTGACAGCCTTTTAACTTTCCGAAGGAGCTATGAATAATGGACCAGGTTAACATTGAAGGTTAAAAACGAAGACTAACATTAGATATTAAGAATGAACTTGTTAACACTGGAGGTCGAAAATGAACCGAGTCAATACATGCATGTTAGTAATTACTACTCCAATGTTAAACTATAGTATTGCTACGAACCTGCTAATATAACTCACCCTATTTTACTCTAATAAGAGAAGAGAGTCAGGATTTCCTGCAGGTCAATAGTGAAAGCAATGTGACCCCTGGACATGGCCATGAATTTAGTAACTATTTTGATGACTTATCGTAAATAAATAATGTTTCTCGAAAATGCTACAATTTTAGCAGTTTCTCGGTTGGAGCGAAAATTATGGATTTTTCCTAAAATTTCTCTATGACGATACACCTGGAACAGCTATAAATACGGGGAGGGGCGGATCATGAGTGATTGATCAGCATTGGCTGAAACCGTCCAGAATGTGTTTCTCGAAATGCTGGTGCTTGATTTCTCAGTTGGAGCCAGAAATTATGGATTTTCCTAAAATTTCTCTATGACGATACACCTGAAACAGCTATAAATACGGGGAGGGGCCGATCATGAGTGATTGATCAGCATTGGCTGAGGGAAGCCGTCAGAAATAAATAATGTTTCTCGAAAATGCTGCAATTTTAGCAATTTCTCGGTTGGAGCGATTATGGATTTTTCCTAAAATTTCTCTATGACGATACACCTGAAACAGCTATAAATGCAGGAGGGCCGATCCTTGAGTGATTGATCAGCATTGGCTGGGGAGGCCAATCAGGAAATAAAATCTTGTGTTTCTCGAAAATGCTGCAATTTTAGCAGTTTCTCAGTTTAAGATGAGAAATTATGGATTTTCGAATTTCTCTATGACGATACACTGGAACAGCTATAAATGTCTACAGGAGGGCGGATGTAGGTGATTGATCAGCATTGGCTGAGGGAAGCCGTCAGAAATAAATAATGTTTCTCGAAAATGCTGCAATTTTACTTGAATTTCTCAGTTAGACGAAAATTATGGATTTTTCCTAAAATTTCTCTATGACGATACACAGAACAGCTATAAATGCAGGAGGGCCGATCCTTGGTGATTGATCAGCATTGGCACAAGAGAGTAAATCAGAAATAAATGATATTTCCTCGAAATGCTGCAGTTTTATACAGTTTCTCGGTTGGAGCGAAAATTATGGATTTTTCCTAAAATTTCTCTATGACGATACACCTGGAACAGCTATAAATACGGGGAGGGGCGGATCATGAGTGATTGATCAGCATTGGCTGAGAGCCAAATCAGAAATAAATAGTATTTCTCGAAAATGCTGCGAACTAATTTCTCCCAGATTCGGGAAGATAATTATGGATTTTCCACAAATTTCTCACTTGACGATACACCTGAAACAGCTATAAATGCAGGAAGGGGTGATCATGAGTGATTGATCAGCATTGGCTGAGGGAAGCCGTCAGAAATAAATAATGTTTCTCGAAAATGCTGCCAATTTTATACTTGAAGTTCTCAGTTGGAACTGAAATTATGGATTTTCTAAAATTTCTCGACGATACACCTGGAACAGCTATAAATACGGGAGGGCGGATCATGAGTGATTGATCCAACTGGCATTGGCTGGGGAGAGCCGTCAGAATAAATAAGTGTTTCGAAAATGCTGCAATTTTAGCAATTTCTCGCAGTTGGAGCAAAATTTGGATTTTTTCCTAAAAATTTCTCTATACATACACCTGGAACAGCTATAAATCGGAGAGGTGCGATCATGAGTGATTGATCAGCAATGGCTGGGGTAAGTCGTGAATAGATAGCGGCCCAGATTGGTAAAGATGTGACAGATAGACGGAAAGTGGCCTGTATCGCCGGGGAATCTGGGGTTGCCAGATCTGTACTCAGTCCATGTGCAAAGGATGGACGTCTGTAGGAGATTTATTCAGTAGTGAATTAGTAGTTAATTAGTTGAGCTGAACACCTTGAAATTTGGCACATTATTAGTTAAGCCTTTCGATATCTCGTAGTTGTAATCTGAGACAAATGACTGTATCTTCTTATAGCGTTAATATTTCTATGTTTTCGTATGGCCCTGAGTATTTCAGATAGCCAAATGTCCTTTTGCTATTATTCTCTGTATTGGACTAATTTCATGGTTCACGCAACTAGAGATCGAGAATTTTGTAACACTATGTATGAGTCAATTGAATCAAGTAACTAAGAGTTTTTGAACATGAAGAAAAGTCACATGAATGTTATGTTTTTCGTAAGAATGAAAGATTAATTACAATAGAGATAAAAAACGCAATGTAAAAAGCTTAGAGCATACTGAAGAGTTTTATTGTAAATTTATTATTTTCTACATTTGAAGATATTTTGGTTTAATCGTTATATTAACACATCTATTTTGTGAGAACTATGTAATATAAATTTTTTAAATTAAATTGATAAATTTTTATAGAGTGTTAGTTAATTCCTTTAAAACCTTTTATATTAAAAGAAGAGTAAAATAACGAATATAATATTGAAATTCATAAGATCGCTGTAATAGATACTTTCAAAACCAATGATAGAGTCTTTTAGAAAAATAAAGAAGATAATTTTTAATTTTCCGATTTCAATTATGTACGAAACACATTCTTTCATACGATTATAAAAACATAATACAATAAAAATAATAAAATGTACTGAATATCTACTACTCTCATTCTTTTAACAAAATATTTTTCAAGATGTAATGTTAAAGTTACATTTCACTAGAAAAATTAGAGCCACTCTACTTTTACAAATGCTTTTATTTCTTGAAACTCTTTTTCCATCTGCAAATCCAAAATCTAAGCTGTTCTTTCACGTTTGACCAACAGTTTTTGTTATAGATAAGGACTTTATGTACTTTCTGAAAAGGTTCATAGGATGTTTTGACATTTTGCGATTTCTCTCTTCTCTTCCTCTCACATAGTGGTGTTGTTTAAAATAGACATCTCTATACGACTATCAATGATGCAAAGGTCACTAAGGTTCTCTTATCAGAAGTAGTTAGAGAGATATACCCAAGGGAGTTTACAGACGAGTTATTAAAGACCTCGGGTATAAAAGGAGTAGGAAGAAAGAGAAGGAGTATGTAGAACAAAGTTTTAAAGTTAAGAGGAGATTATGTAAGTGGTGAGGTGTTGATCAAAAAAAGAAGAAAATGAATAAAAAGTTTCTGATTTGGTTGCAGTTACATTGTTTCCGATCTTATGGTACAAGGATCTCTTAGAACGACATTGATACAGTGATACTGATCTTCATATTTATAAACAGTTTATGATAAATGTTATAGTTGCTATTTCTACTTGAGTTTATGACCGACGATCTAATGTTCTAATATCCACAGTATTTTAGCATTTAATGATCAGATAAATAAATAATGGTTAACAAGTTATAATGACTTAATGGTACAACTTTTGGTGGGAAATCTGTGCTTTATTATTAATTGAAAAAAGTAGGGTTAATCAATGTTTTTTGGAATCAGACTGGGTAAAGACATAGACAAATTATTTTTTTTAAGTAGTGTGGTATTCACTGCCTTCCATAACAGCAATGTCAAGTTGAAGTAGCTATTTTTGGTGTATATGAATCATTAAATTAGAGGCATATAGATAATCTTAATTCAGTCAGAATAACTCTCTTAACATATTTCTGAAGTTAAAAGACAGATATTTAGTTCATTTTGATCTCGAAAGTGAAGAGGTGATAAATGAGAATGCATGATTTAGGAGATATTTCAACTAACTTTCAATAAGACGTTTGAGCATTTTTTTATTTTCAGTATATTAAAAATTTTTTTAAAATTGATCAAGAACAGTCTCCGTTTGAGCGTTTAGCGAATAGCGGACTCAATACGATTATGATTCTATGAGTAATATCATGTGGAATTTTCTGAGAGAGGAACATATTAATTTAATGTCTATCGAATCAGAGCGTTTTCCCTTGTGGTATTGGAATTTGAGTTGGTGAGTTTTTTAATTAATTAAGTATTTGTTGTTAATGTAATTAACCTGAGATTATTAATGAGTTTTGATTTACTAATTAATAAGTATGAATTAATTAGTAGGAGTTTAATTGTGTGCTTGACAATTTATTTTTAGTGAATGATGAGATCTTTTGTGATGTCATTTTACAAAGAGACATATTAAATGAAACAGAAAGGAACAAGACATTTTGTTCTTAAAGTTATTGTTATAAAATTCATCTCCAAAATGATGCAAGTTCAGTAAAATGGAGCAAAATTAGTTTAATTTAAATATAGTAAAACTAGTTTCATATATTAAAGTCAAATTCCATAATATCAAGTCTTACGGTTATATTTTTGACATTATCTACTGAAAAATTATATAAGTGTTTTGAATGGACATTTCAAATAATCTCAGCACCATTCTGAAAAATTTCAGCTACCTCATTAGGGACCAGAGTTATAATAAATAAGCAATTTATTGAGTAATTTCTTTGAAAATGTTTTGACCTGGTTTTCTAGGAAAATGTATGTTATGTATTAGTCACAATTTTTGATCAAAGCGCGACGAACACTGAATGAAACAAGATGTTACCTTTCACTTAATTAATTTGCCGAAGATTTTCAAATATTCATTTTAGCTGTAAATTCATTGGACCTGACGATTTTTAAATATTAATTTTAGCTATAATTCATTTGCTTAGGCTTGCAGTAATACGACTTTACAGTAGTAAGGTAATAAGGAGGTCCCAAAATATCATATAAACTTTATGAGATGTTCCCAAAAATATAACAGAGCTTAAGAGTAAAATGAAACATAAAGTATGCTCTAGAACATAAAGTCTTATTGCCTTGAATAGAATTCAGATGTACCAATAACACCGGAAGAAGCTAAGTATAAATTACATTTGTGAGTTTCTTAGCTAGTTGTAAGTATTCTGAAACATATCTGAAGTATTACAAAGGATTAACTGTTTCAGGAGGTTACACATTCAGTAGGTCCAAAACCTCAGGTTGTACAACATTTTGTTCTAAGGTAGAGAAAATTTGGACCTAATTTTTCAGGGGCAGATTTTCTATAATGCTGGGCTGGCCCATGATTGCCCGTCATGACTTCTAGATTTTTATGATGACCCTTGCAACTCTCTCTTTCCATGATATGAGAAGTGCTTACACCTAATGGTCAAATTTTGAGAAAATTCAATTATTTTAATTAAATACATGTTTGTAATTTCAGATAATTTTTAGTTTACTCATCCTTAGCAAACCCAAATCTAATTTAGCCATATTTGTATAGTTACCATCCTCGTAAACTATTGCAGAATGTTTTATTTTCTTATGTAGTATTGTTTTAAAGTTTATATTCTCTTACGGATTATCTTATATTGTCTAAATTTTCAGTAGCATATGACATGTAGACTATTATTGGGCTATTTGCAGTTACTTAGCATATCACAATCAATACAAGATTAATTAGTAAATTTTCGTGTTTCCATTATCCTAAAGGCTATGTGGATATCTTAGTGTACGTCAAAGAAAGTAAATCAAAATCATCGGTCAGGTTATTTATAGTGTATTGTATTTTCTGTTTAAATTAAATAAAATTTTAAATCATTAGATCTACTTACTTCGAAATATTTCATTACAATGCTAACAAGATCTTAATTAAAATGAGGCATATATTTCAGTATACTTTGCAAATGATTAAAATAGATATTATCCTAAAGTGCATATTTAACTTCAGTCAATTTACTACAGATCTAGATATTTTTGTTCTTAGATTTATTAGAATCCACTTACGGTTTATATCTTAATTGATTCTAAGATAATATCTTGTTCTTGAGTAATAGTTTTAATTTTTCTTATGCATAATTTTTGAGAAGAGTCTTATAAATTCGATGTCTACTGATGTTAAAAGCCTCTCCACACACATGTATACTAAGATACTGTTTTTATCTGGGA
>BMAW01074338.1:333189-351383 GCA_019974015.1 Nephila pilipes
TTTATATTATTATATTATATTATATGCTATTTATATTATTATATTATTTTATATGCTATTTATATTATTATATTATATTATATGCTATTTATATTATTATATTATATGCTATTACATGTATATACCTTGTATATTGTTCTTATTGTTATGTTTATTGATCGTATGGATTTAAGAAAAATCTTATTTATATTTTTTTTCATTCGTGCCATAATGAAAATAAAATACAATACTATGTAAAAATCAACTTAACATTTTTTTGGTATAAACAATACTTTTAAGATTCAAGCACAATTTTGAGTTTTATATTAATTATTTGGAATTTTGTTATTAACAGTAGTAATATATCTGAAATAATATTTGTTTTCTGAAACATATTTTAAGCATCCACAAGAGAAAATTTCAAAACTCTTGAAGAAATAGTAGCCCGAAATGACTACAGCGACATCAAACATTAACATTTATGAGAGGTTGTAACGTCAAATACTTCAGTAGTGACAATGACACATAGTAATATTGACTATAAGATGTGTGAAACCCTATGAAACATCGATTTCTACAGTAAAATATTTAAATGGTTTAATTGAGTTAATGTAAATCTTGTTAAAAAACGAAATGAATTTTTGTACATGTAATACAATTATTTATCTATTATAGTAAAATCATTTATGCTTCCACTAAAATTTGAAGTATCAAAGCAGAAAATATCATTTTTTTATTACTTTTCTCATTAATTTAAAATCAATTTGGCAAATATTTCGCGTTATCTCTTTCTGACATTTATTTCGCGTTATCTTCTTTTGACATTTATTTCGAATTATTTTTTTTTACATTTGTTGTGACTTATCATTACCTTTTTTAATTCAATTTGACATTTATCATTCAAATAATAAACTTCGACATTTTATCAACTATACGTTGAAAAGTTTATCTTATGAAAATGATATTTTGCGTTGTTGCTTGGCTGAACAAAAGAAATTCGATACTCTATTACGAATGCCATTTTACAAAAAAAAATTTAGAAAAAAATGTTTCAGTGATCAAAATTTATGGAATAACTTTTATCTATCCAATAGCTCTTAACAGGAAATACAGAAAAGAGATTAAATAAGAAAAAGCTCTTGTGTACTTACAAAAATAACCTGTTATACTATTTTTTTCTTATTTTATTTTAAATAAGAGTAAAGTAACGCTAAAATAGATAAATACAAATGTGATTTTTAAGCAAATAAGTATAGAAACATTCATTAACCTTCTTCTTCAAAAGAAGTAAGAATTTATCAAATAAAGAACATTGCAGAGGAAACTTCTCTATAAATAAATGATTTACTGTCATGAATTATTTTAATAGATAAAATTTTACATATTTTATATCAAAGTAACACACCATTTACCAAATCCTTTTATGTGGTAATCACTGCTCTGTTACGTATAAAATGAGAAAAGTCATAAAAGGTGACGTTCTGCAATTTTATTAGCACAAACTTCAGTTGCAAAAATACAGAACAAAAGTGTACTGTGTAATTATGTTACGAAATTTTATTTACTTTTGCAAACTTGATTCGCTAGAAATGAAAATTAGTCAAATTTTGTTTCTGTTAGTTCTCAGTAACAGAGAAAATGTAAAACTTCCGGAAAGTTAATGAAATCAAAAAATAATTAATGTCTATATTTTTTGTAATAATAGAAATTTTATGATCCATAAAAACAGTTTCAAAATAGATTAATTATTCTTTTTATTTCTTTAAAATAAAATATAATTATATCATTTTTTTGTCTGAGCATCTACAATTCGCTATTTAGAGAATCGGAATTTTATATTTAGAAAACAGTTTTGCATCGGAATCTGAGAAAAATGTTGAAAAGATTCATGAGCATCTTTGGAAAGTGTCAGCAAGAGTAAATCCAAAATCAAGTTTCTTCTTAAAAATACATAACCTCTAACACTATTGCTTAATGTAACAAAGGAACACTACTAAAACTTTACTAACAGTGAGGTACTAAGACCTCATATGCAACACATACTTCCATTACAGATATCCATTACTCTTCCAAAACATCCTTTTGAAGTCTACTGTATCTTTTGCAGGAGCTACAGATATCCATGAAAATATATGCTGGCATGGAACTTGTCCTAGAGCAATGAGACCTGCATAAGTTTGTAACAGCTAGTAATATGAAAGAAATTTACATTGATAATAACTTTTATTTTTAACTTAGAAATACTGTACTTATCATTACCAAAAAAAAATTCTTTGTCAGAGAGTGAATGAATATATTTATTTCATTTTAATCAAAACATTCATTGAGGAAACAAAAACATAAATGAAAAAAAAAAAACATTTGCATTTTACTTTGCGATACAAAGTATTTAAATGAAACAAAGAGAAAAAGTATTAAATTTATATACGTCTCCCCTGAAATATATATTGGATCTTTACTTTACCTGCGAAGACCTGACTTAAGTACTTCACTCTTGAATGAATACGAATAATTAATATTTCATTCATTATTTGTATGAAAATGAATGTTTCATTCGTTATAAATTCCCTTCAAATAATCAGTATTACAATTTAATTTGTTACTGAGTGTCTCATTAACAAAAGCTAAAGAGCGTACCCAGGGAACAACGATACTAAATTAGAATGTATCTAGTAACTACTCCACTAGTAGACCTAAGTATGGTTCTCAAGATCAAACCAATCTATTAAATTGAGATAAACTAAAACGAATAAACTGCTCTCATTAAATTTATGGTTAGTGCGCTTGACAATTTGAAAGCACTGTTCATTGCATAACATACCTCTCATTAGCGAAACGATTGAATGACCGATCTTTTGAAAAACTTAAATTGTTCTTCACGAACAAGCGAAGTAATTAATGTTAGTTCACGCAAGTGGTTCGCGGTACATCGAAATACTTGCATGAATAACTCTGAAGATTAAAGTTGTGGGCACCGTTCAACGATGTGTATTCAGGGTAGTAAATATGTTTGATCAAATAACATAAAAATCCGCTTGACGGGAAAATCAAAAATTTTACATGAGAACAAAGGTTTTTAGAAAAAGGTGGATTTTAAAAGCCAATTTGAAAACTTCAAGGCCTGTTCACAGAAGGGAAAACGTCTTTCTGCAAACAAAATGTAGATAATTAGCTTGTTTGCGTCCCTAATGAGGCCAACGAGCTCTAATTACCGAGAAAATCTTGCAAAATGTATGCTTCAAAATCCATCCAAATTAATGAGGCGCAAGATTTTGTATGCATCTCAAAAGTGCCGCACTTTTTACGCCCCGTTTACTTTCGAAATCTTAAATACGGCTTAGTAGAGCAATTTTTAAGATTTCTTTTAATTTGTAAAAATGATTTCTGGAGATTGAGGAAAGGAGGGATAACAAGACATTAAATGGTCAAAGCGAGGGAGTTCTGCAATTAGTATTCAAACTTGTCTCTGAGAGAATTGTTTTCTGGATGAACATAATTCTGATACACACAAAACTGAAAAATACATCGAAACATCTTATTCGAATCTTCTAAAAAATTTATGTTCGGTGGTTTGAGGTAAAGTTAATAACTGGTTCCATTTGTTTTGCTTGAATTACGAGAAACGAAAAGTAATCTGGAAGAGAAGGATAATTAGTATATATTTCAAGCATGGATAAATTCTTGAAGTTTGAGCAATGGTGCGATTTCTTGTCAGTAATTAATGCGTATTTTCTATTCATGATATTTAGCAAAATTAGTATCAAAAAATGATGTACATATATTACACTTAAGTAGCAAAACAACAATTGTTAAAAACACATTGTTATCATTGCCAATCAATAAAATTCTTAAATAGTGCTAAATGGTAAAATGGTTAAATGACAATAATCGGCATTCTAAAAGAATTGCGAAATAATGAATGAAGTATTTCAATTTATATATTTCAGAAATAAAGTTATTAACTACAAGTTTGTATAAACTGAAAAGAAGTTTTACTCATTTTCTTTTACTGTTTATCAACATGTATATAATTACTAGTATATGAAACTTTCATCATCAAATGGCTTATCATTTTTATCTAAAATAAAGAATTTACGAAAAATATTATAGCTGCTACACCTAAACGTATTTCTATTTTTTTTAAACCTAAGTAAATAATAATGTAAGAAACAGAACAGACATAATCCTTAACATAAGGCAAACGGTAAGAAGTATTAAATTTTGACAGAGTATATCACAATTGAAATTATTATTTTTAATTATTTAAGTAATTATAAACTAAAATTTTTATCAAACTAAGACTTAAGGGGACTTCGTACCTTACGAAATCAAAAGTAGAACATTTTGACAAACTTTTTTCAATTCTTCATAAAACAACAATTTTTACTTATTTCAGTATGAAACTTTGCCAGTTTGTGTAATAAAGTACATAGTTTAAAATATTGAGTCAAGTTTTGCTATTAAATTAATATATTTTCTTATACAACATGAAATATGCGTACAAAAATTTGAAAAATAAATTAGCTTACCTTACGTTACCCACAAGATAACTTTTGAAAGATGTACAGTAGAACTATAATTCTTATACCAAATTAAAGCTAAATAATGACCTTATTCTGTAAATCTCAAATTTTAATTTTACTTTATATTAAAAAAAATTGAAAAATTAAAAAAGTTACCAAGTTTGTATTTAGTAACTTTTTTTTCATGTATCATGTTATAAAATAAAATCTAATCATCCTATTAACAAAATTGAGGTTCACAGAATAAAAATTTACAAGTACAACACTCATGTAAAATTTGAAAGCTCTGCATGCAAAAGATTTTTTTTAATCCTGTGGGAAAATGTGAAAATAGCAAACTGAGAAAAAGAGGTTTGTTTACATTGCATTACATAGAACAAGCCACTTTAGACATTTACATTTTTTGTTGCACAGGACGTAATAATTGTCAGATTTTAACGCGGTTAGTTTTAAAATGCTCCTAACATTCAGTACTATTTCTTAAAATCAAATTTGAAAAATCGAACTTTTGAAGGTGCAAAGGTACTAAGTCCCCTTAAGAAAATTTTAACAAATATAAATTCGTAACAAAAAAAATGATGAACGTTAATTACGCCTAAAAATATAAATGCAAAACAATCCTTCATATATAGTTCTTTCTTAAAAAAATGTTACAAGAATATCAAATTTTCTGAAACTTAAAATATGAAGCTTTTAATTTTATCTGCTTTTTATTCATTGTAATTGTTTAATAAGATGGACAGAAATCTGGCTGTAGCTGCAATAAGCACGCACTTTTAATCAGACTGAAATTTCTTTTAAAAACCAAAACTAAATCGCAATTATAAAATAATCATTACGATAATATTTTCAAAACATCTAATCATTTGACAAAATATAAAAGTTGAGTTATGAAGCTACTGGATATACCTTAAAAGAAATTATAATCTCTTATATCGCATATTAATATTCATTCGAATGTTCCAAAGTTCCAAATATTAAAACATGTTTCTAGAAGAATACGTAATTTTTTTTTTCTTGTTCCATTGGAGAAATATTTTTGAGATGATTACTTCCTCCAACAGTATGAAAGAAGTAATCATCTCAGAAAGAAGTGAAGATCAATCAAAAAGCAACTTCAAACCGCTCCTCTATGCTTTGATGAGACCAATTTCAAAACGACATATGTATTTGGAGACACAAAAAATGCGTCTAAATCTGTTTGCGTCTACAACTTTCTTCCACGTCATAAAAATGCACCAAGGGGAAAAAAGATCAAATTCTCAAATTGAGAAACGGTGAAAAATAAGCGAGAATGGAATCCTACCGTAGAATAAAAAGTAAAAATCTGAAATGTATATTGCGAAAGTCCTTTATAAACTAAAATAAAATTTTCAAAATTCTTCATTTATCATTTCATATAGTTATTGAAATACATTATCATGATTAATTTTTACTATTTGCCGAGTATTAAGCTTAATAAAGCTAAATATATTTTTTTTCCTATTTCTTTTACAGTACAGAAGATGTTAATACATTTTCAGAACGACTTTGATAAAGAATTTAAAAATGAAAATATTTTAAGGTGGAAAATCCCTGAAAACAGTTTATTATTTATAATTAAATTGTTTTCTGAAACTCTTAAATTTATTAAACTTTCAAAATGGCGCATGTAAACTAGCTGCAGATCAAAACGAGTCCTTTTGGACTTTTCGAATAGAAATATTCCTGTTGCGCAATTAAAGAACAATGTAAAATGTCTGTATAAAAATTTCGGAGCTTAAAATTAGTAACATTGTTATTTAGAAAGAATAAAGTCTTTAATCGGTACTTCTCTAAATTAAAAAAGAATACCCGAATCAATATCCTAATAATAGGTATATATTGTTTTGAATCTATCTAATGTAAAATCAATAGTAACAGTAGGAAATAATAGGCCCAGAAAACAAGAGAAAATCACTTGAAAACACCTATAGTAACAATAAAAAAAATAATCTACCAAAATTTAAAGCTTGAAAAAAGTAAAAGAATATATGATTAACCGTTTTTTGCTAAGGCATTCTACTCAAGACAAGACACTTCGTAGAACTCCAGGTGAAAACCATTTAACAGGATATAAATTAAAATAAAGTTACTCTTAAGAAAATCTGGGATTACCTAAATAACTAGAACAAATAAAGGTATATTTACAGCCAAAAATGTGGTGAAAAAGGTGTCTAAACATGGTTCCGAGAATGCAAAGAAAGTTTCAATGGGGACTTCATTATTATCACAATATCTCTCTCATAATGGTAAATTAAAAGCAAAAAAAGGAAAAAAACGATGTAAAACACTTAGCTGGCCGTATTATCAGGAGATGGTTTTACATCCAATATTTACAAAAGAAATTCCGTTTCTTTATTCTAACGACTTTTAAATAAAGAAACTATATCCAGGTAAATTTGTGACATATTTCATACATTATTTAATTCTAGAGATATCTTAAAGTCTAATTAAATAGTCAATAAGTTCAAAACTCCAATTCAATTCAAGCTTCAAAACTCCAATTAAATACTTTATTAACTACCAAAAAAGTAAGGTCACTCTCTCTCTAATCCCTCTTAACTCAGTCTATCTTAGCTTCGATTCTAATAATAAAGTATAAGCTTATCCAATCATTCGTTCTGATTCAAACACTTCTCAGTTACATCAGTGTCAAATCCTAGTACTTTAGCTGGGAGTCATTTCAATCCAAATGATTAATTACAATGCTTCAATCCAGTTTACAAATACTTATCAATTTTTCATTATCATCTATCTTCCTTCTCTTTTCTTTCAATTCTTTTTCGCTTATATATCCCTATTTCTAATTGAGTTCACTACACTTCTTATCATTATCTAATTTGCTTAATCATATCTCATTTTGATTGGAAAGAAATTGTAATTTTATGAAATTCAAATTACCAAAATGTCCCCGAGATTCATGAAGAGAAGATCGTGGATAGGCTAAAGTCACAAAGTTATCAGTCGAACTTCAAAACTACCATTATATTTTCTGAAGAAAGGAAATCAGCATACACAGATATCGCATGTATATCCTTACGACACATTCCTGAAAAGTCTCCTGACATTTCACCTCTGGACTGTTGTGCATTTGGTCTTCTAAAAAGATTTTTTTCTAGTCTGAAACCCACTCCGAATGAGGGACTCTGGAAAAAAGTAAAAGAAAAGTTACAAGCAATATTCTTAAAACTTTAACGAAACACCCTATTATTAAGGAAAGCAAAATGCGCACCTATTTTTCAGAAATGAGTTATCAAAAAATTAATCTTCTATTTTATACGTTAAAACATTGGCCCCGAAATCTTTCTAAAAATGTGTAAATGCCCTCTGTAACTGTAAATAGTGATAGTTATCACAGAATAAGAATATTCAATGATCATTTGAATTCTTCCATATTTAATGCGATAATGGTTTTCAACCATAGCAGTTTCAAGGTGAAGGATATAAAATACTTTTTTTTATGATGAACCATAAAATTTGTAAATGCCTTATTCCCAACTGCATTTTGTTAATTCAAATGATAAAATATAAAACTAGTTTACTTATTTGAAACAATATAATCATTAAGATTTTATAAGTTATATAAAAACGTAAATATTTCTTTTTTAATGATAAATTCCTCAGTATCGCCTTTCGACGAAATGCAACTACTATATGGAACCATTTATATGAAACTATCTCCTTTAAGTATTTATAACACCATCAAAATATTGTTTCTAAAAGTATAAATTAAAAATAAGTTTCAAATTGCAGGACCATATGTATCTTATATATTAAAATTTTATTATACAGGAGAGATAGTTACTCATCTAACGCATTAAAATATTACTCAATCGATGCATTAATAGTACAACAATATTCAAATAATTTGTTTATATGTATATTTTAGAAGATATCAGAATTGCATAACCTCTTATTATTGATCGGAGATATTCGTGGCTATGGGACATCATAAACATCCCACACCTGTGGGTATCTCCGACCAATAAAATGATAGATTTCGAATTTTAATTATATTACGACCATTAGTTTTTAGGGCAAAAATATAATTGAAATGCTGTTTCATATATGTAATTCCTTTCCTCCCTCAATCAGTAATCTAAGTTTCCTACATTTTTTTCGATATCGAAGGTCTTTTTCAAGAACACAGAAGATACGCTGCTGAATTTTTTTTTCATGTTAAGGATTAATTGCGAATAATTTTTATTTGTTATAAATCATAATTACTTTGCTAACAAATTATATACATTCTGAAACAAAAAGACTAGAGCAGATCTCAGGATAATTTTATGTGAACTTAACCAGAAATCAAAAAGGAAAACAATTTGCCGAGTGATTTTGAAACTATGAATCGAAAATATGATTTGGTATTTTTATTCCCAAAAGCGAAATTGTTACAGTTATAATTTGATTCTTTTTTTTTTTTTTTTTTTGCACCTTTGACACGTATTTAAAGAAAATGAAATGAATGAAGAATAAATTAAAACCTTTAAGTTTATGTATGGTTTATCTAAACTGTTTACAAAATGTATTGCGTTATTACTTTCCCATATTGTAGCAACATGTGTTGTTTATGTGTATTCCAACACACTAATCTTTCACGCTTTCTCTAAAATCTTCTAAATTTGTAATAGGATTTCGTTTTGATGGAAATTTAAAGTACTAATAAGAAAATAACATGCTAAAAAATTACGTATTCAATAAAAAAGAAATAATAAGATTTCACATAATTCTTATAATTAGAATAACTAATTCACTTTTGAGAAAAGTAGTATTAAAAATTAATTTTTCAAACAGCCCCTTCTCTGGAAACCATTCTCACACTACAAGAATAAAAATCAGAAAAATCAGATATAAGAACGATCAACAATCAACAGTTCCTATCATACTTAGATGAAAATTTAAAAAGAATAAAATGAAACTATTAAAGTTAAAAAGAATATCCCACAAACAGTTTTGAAAGTTTAAAAAGGGAATGAATATCGAATAGTGCTAAATTTCAAGGCGCAAATAGATAATCAATTTATTTTAGATATTCATCTATTCAAAATAATCGCAACTCTTTAAAGCAATTCAAAGAAGAATATTTTACAGTGTTAAAAAATTTCTTCAAAAGCACACTTCATTCTCTTGTTTGTGACATGAAGAAATCGATACCACATTTGCATCTTCTGATAAAAAAATAAAATATAAATATAAAATAATGCATCTAGTCCGCATTTTCTTAACCCTCAACTACCAAAAAGAACAAGAAAGAGGCATCACTAGAACGAAGGAAAGAATTCTGAATATTTTTCTTAAAAGACGGTTGAGATTGTGTCCAAATAATCTGCAAGTCGATGAAAATTGATTCCTCTTACAAAAATTCAGATTCTTGAGAATATTTTTTGCTCTTTTTTTATTTCTTTTCTTCTCTGCTTTCTTTGTTCGATTGTTACCAGAACTACGCTATAGCTCCTTTGTCGAATTCAAGAAGAAACACATTGAAAAAAATTTGCCTGCTGCATTTAAAAAGGGAGCTACAAATTATTTTGTCGATCTGAATAAAAATTCCCACGAATAAAATTGTAGTCGTGAGCAACAATCTTTGCGAAGTCTTAAGAAATACGAATATTTGATTCTTACCTGGCAAAAAATATCCAAATCTTTTATAAGATATGTAGCTGAAATATAAATTAATGGAACATTTTCTTTCCCTGAATTTTTTTTTTTTTTTATTTTTATCCTTTTCGAGGTAATTGAGTTATAATGTAAAACTTATATTCATTTTAAGATAAATTTAAATCTATCTCAAATTTTAAATTTCAGCATAAAACGTGTCTTTAAATTTCTTTTAAATCTTTTATAAGTGTTTTTATCTTTATAAAGTTTTAAATTCACTTATGCTGTTCCTCTAAAACTCTGTAAATACATTTGGACTTACTTCAGATATTTTATTAATTTTTTATTATTCAAATAAAAAATGGTTTTCTTTCTTCCGTCTCATTGTTGATGTCTCTGATAGGTTTAAAGAAGAGCATACCTTAATATTTAAGCTAGAATAAAAGAAACAAATATTAAGTTCTTATTATCTGTCTGATTTTGAGAAGTACTCTCTCTGAAGTAAATGTAAGCTGAAATATTTGAATTGTTGGTGAAAAGGATCTTTTTAAATCATTCCCAATAAGAAAATTAAATTAAACTTCATCACTATTCCGGAATATATATTCCAAGCTTTGATAAAATTTCTATTATCATCTAGTTTATTACTTTATCTGAATTTCTTTTGCATATATGTTCTCAACGTGTAAAATGAATTACAAACACAATGAAAGGAATCAACTTTTACTCATTAGTAAAACACAATGAAAACTCGTTTATAAAGGTGCATAAAATTGTAACCCTTAACGTTAACCTCTTCTGAAATCTTTTTAAATTTAAAAAATTTTCTTCGTCATTTTATGTTAATTTATTTTAGATAGTGTATCCTCTTACATTTAATTTATCTCTTGATAACAAATAATATGTTTCCTTTTCTTACGTTTTACAAGAAGCTGTCTACATGTGCTTAATCATTTAGATATTGAAAGCATATATATATATATAGTATATATATTGTACTGTATTGAAGACTATTAATAAAATTGACTTGTTTTCAGGACATCATATTTATTTGCGCACATCTTTACAAGCATAAATTCAAGACAATTTTACACAAACACCATTTATCAACGTTCGTCTTTACCTCTTGGAACCAAACTCAATACTAAATTTCATATCCGTTGCCAGTAAATTATCTAAAATCAAAACTATGATCTGGTGTTGCCAAAAAAAATACCTTAATAAAGAATATTGAAAAAGGTATTACTTTAAGTTTAAATCGTCTGCTTTTAAAAGTAGAATAGGTAATGTCTTAAATAAAGTATCACATTAGATTAAATCGTCTGCCTTTAAAAGTCGAACAGATAAATCTTAAAAAAAGTATCACATTAAATTAAATCGTCTGCCTTTATAAGTTGGACAGATAATATCTTAAAAAAGTATCACATTGAGATTAAATCGTTTATTTTTTAAAAATTGAATATGTCACAATATATATATTGTAATCTGAAACGTAGTTTCTAAAACGTCATACCAGAGATCGTGATTATCTTCAGCTTCAATTAGTAATAGCTACTAGGGGAATTTCTGCGTTTTCTGTTACATATTTCAATATTCAGTAATTTGAGCATCAATACTTCGTAAAGAATTTTATATTTTTAAAAATAAGTATTCTTAAGTAACGGGACATAAAATAAATTTGTTGATAAACTAGCAAAATAAGATTTCATATTTTTCTTCTAGTTGAAAATTATTTATCAAAAAATAGCTTATATGTATTCCTTCGTTACAAGTTTTCTGCACTATAAACTTACAATACATTTAGAATTATCACTGGAATTATTTAGTTTGTTTCCTAAATTAAAGCTTTTTCCAAAAATATAGCTTTTAATTCATTTTTCTGAAATATCTTTGTTTCTTATGTTTTCATTTCATTATATATTACGAAACCTTCTTTTAAAGTTTATTTGCAGTAATTATTTTAGTTTAAAATTAATTTAAGCATATTTGGGGAGTAATGCTTAATCTATAACGTTAAATGATGTAAAAATATCTCCATGTAACAAAACTAATTACTCTTAAAACAAACGCTGCGTTTATTGACAGAATGAAGAGACACAGAAATTTTTGCAAAGTAAAATAATTTATTCGTTCCCAACAAAACATGTTTCTTTCTACGGCTAATTTGTTTCCCTGCTTTTAAATTAGTTACTCGGTACTTTCTAAGATTTTAAAGTAAAAGCAAAGAGATAGCTTTAATTAATGAAGTATTTGTGACTCAGAGGGAATTTCCAAAGAAAGTTATCCTGAGTTGTTTAAACTGCTTAGTTTAATTTGACTAATTGTAGAATTTCTAATATTGAATTCCGTTTGTTAGCCAAAA
This sequence comes from Nephila pilipes, assembly GCA_019974015.1. Taxonomy (NCBI): domain Eukaryota; kingdom Metazoa; phylum Arthropoda; class Arachnida; order Araneae; family Nephilidae; genus Nephila; species Nephila pilipes. The sequence continues at coordinate 345,676 of BMAW01074338.1, forward strand.
GAAATTGTTATTCATTTGTAACTATTTAAAATGAATGAAAAAGATAAATTTTGATAAGACTACTAGAAATATTTCAAAATTCTCAATCAAAATATTAATTCCTTTTCAAATTTTATAAGAGGATATAATTCCCAAATAAAATAAGCAATCATACAAATTCAGATAATGTGTTAAAATTAGACTACTTAATGTAATATGCAGGAGAGCATTTATTAAATATTTTTCTTTCGTATTAAACAAAGCTTCTTTATAGTCAAGAGGTAACAATAGACGGTTACATTTACCATAATTTAAATGATTCAGATCAGTCGTTGCGAATGACCAAAGATAATTAAATATTAAAACAAACTTTATATGCCATTCAATATAGTATTATTTTCGAGAATATCATTCGTCCAAATGTAAAAAAAATCAAAAATGAAGTGAGTATAATCATTTACAAAAAAATAGCTAATGGATAACTGATAATAATAGCTAATTAATCATGATAGTATGGAACATAATGACAAAAAACAACTGCTGGGTAAACTTATAGACATCAGTACAAGCAAGATTCAAGTATCTAACAAATGGCTCAAAGTACTCTGGTTATTTGATTTGCGAGAACGATGCAACTACTAGTGCGAGATGTGTTCTGCTTATCCAGGATGAACTCAGTAAGTATCTGACGTCAACAGAGAGAAGAAAATTCGGACATATCCAGGAGAGATTTCACGTTGGATAGGTGGAGCAGAACAGTAGTGGAATCACTAAATCAAATAATCCTGCTGTGTTCTTCTGGTGGCTGTACGGGAATAAATACCAAAACCACGGGTCCGCACGCACTCGTAATTTGCATATCTATACGTATGCAGAAATAGGTTGTGCTGACATGCCGCCTCATGGCATGATGAGAATGTTGAACGTAGTTCGAGGAGAGTCACCACATACAGTAATGCTGTTGTAATGTCACAGTAATGTTGTATACGACTAAGCTTTTATATTTGTTATGCGGCAAACTAGAGCGAGTGTTTTAATAATTTTAATAATAATTTATTAAAATATTAAGTATAAGTGAGCATTAGATCAGGCGTTCTTATATTCATACTCATGCACAAGTGCGTGCACTTAAATGATAAAATTTTCAAGGTCAATGCCCTTCTCAACTTGAATCAACTACACTACTCTGCTGTATTATTGGAGTTCTATGAAACAACAAACAATTTCGAATAAATATAAGAATTCCATTCCTGGCTGCTACAGCTTCATGAAGAAAATTTTAATAAAATCGTTACGACGCCTTCAAATATCAAACAGACAATTAGATGACTTTGGAAATAGTCGATAAATAGTTGTGAGGGAATCGAACTGGTCATATCGAGCAACAGGCCAACTTTTGGGCATAATGGTGGGATTGCAAAGGTGCATTCAACAATAATTGTTGTAAGTTATGCGTGAGCAAAATGGAGACTGAAACGTCAAAGTGAACAAATTCCAAATCAAGATAACCTGATTGTACCGAACTGCTTCAGTGACCCCATAAAATATGTCACAGATTCAAGCATACTAACTACTCAACCTTCCCCTACTTCACGTCTAAAACGGAATTATACTTATTTTCTTTTCAGTTTCCCAGAAATTATCATGACAGTTAACAAAATGCTTACATACACAATTCTTACGTTAAAACACTTAAAATACGAAGATTTGTCGAAAAGCAATGCCTCTACAGCTATAACTTAATTTTTTATTCGTTACTCATTTTTCAAAAACCTGAAATCTCTTTGTATCTTTTATTATATACATTTGGTTGTTTTGTTCCCATGTGTCATTGTTGAGCTGAGAATTGAAGAAAATGCCAACTTTTATAAAGATGAGGTTGAAGCAACAAGGAATTATTGCTTCCGACTTTGCACGTTGCTACTTTCACCACTACCCAAAGATGAAAAAGAACCTTAAAAAAGACATCATTTTCTTTCCGACGATGATATGAAAGATGCCATCAAAGCCTGTTATCTACAACAACCAACGACATCCTCTCCTACGGGTCTTCCTCGACAAGTCACGCGTTGGCACTAGGATTCAAAAAGAGATAATAAGTAAAATAATATATTATACTGATACAGAATCTCTTCTCTGAATTAGGATTATTATTTAGTATTGATAATTTTTGAGATGTTTACACATTATTAATTAATCTTCAAGGCCAAAAGAAGGAATCGTATAGAAGAGAGAAGAGGCTAATATCATAGAAAAGAATTAGAAAATTAGAATTAAGAATAACGACTCAAATTAAAGACTCTCATTTAACGCACTCAACAAAATTTATTGAAACAAACAAGTTTAAAGCTCACATAACTTAATTTAACATACCTGGGGGAGAATGATAGTGGTGTCCCAATCGTTGAACTTATTCGTGTTCGGGAATGTAGGTCATTTGTATGTGACTCGCAAGTGTGACATACCCGTGTAAATGTGTCCATGTAAATATGTGTGGGATTGTCGAATATCGTGTGGATGAATATGACAAATTCTAAGAGAACTTATTTGAATTAACTATTCAATGACCCTCTGCAGGTCTTTCATGTGCAGAATCAAAGAGTCCAAAAGGGAATATTCCAAATTAAAACTACATGTTTTATAATTGTAGGAATAACCACGTATCAACATAAAGGAAACTATAAAATTTGGGTTATAAATAAAAATGTTCAAATGCTATGGGACCATAGCTATCCAATAAAACTTCGCAAAACTTTGCTGACCTTCTGTAAATATCTATGAAATTTACAAACGCAAAGCATTCAACATGGACATCGCATTCACGTTTAGAACAAGTTTTTCCTGATATCTCTTGAAATTCATGTGATTCACTACAAGAATATTGTCCACACACACTTTCACATAGTTCTGAAAGAAAAGATTTGTGGAATAAAATCTGTAAAACGAAAGAGAAGAAAACGATCTCCTCTCGTCAATCAGTTGTACATTTGAAGATACTTTTCACATCAATATTCTAACCATTATCTTCTTAAGATCAACTTTGACTATCTATTGATAATGTTTATAATAAAATCAAACTGTTAGAGGCAAAATAAAAAATAGCTAATGGCTCCATTTATCTCTTGTATTTCTTTCGCTAGACATAAAAATGGCGGTAAGAAAATTCATTAGTAGTTTATTGATTTTCTATATTGAAAAAAGGATAAGAAATCTTTTCTGACTCACTTTTTGGGTAACCATTCCCATTAAAGTGAGAAACTTATCCAAAACAGAAACAAAAGCAAATATCATTCTGGAAATGTTATGTTACTCATTTTAAAAGTTCATGATTTCATTTAAAACCTATTCACCAGGTTAAATGAAATAAAAAAACTGAAGGTTTTTGTTAAAAATTTTGGAATATTAAATGAATTATAAATAAATAATACAAAATATGAAAGGTTAACAGGTATTTTAAAATTTTCGCAATAATACGAATATGAAATGTTTCCCCTTGATATCATAATTAATAAAAATAGAAACTGTCTGGTAAACTCCATTTCTTGAGTAAATTTCCGTCTCTCAATTTTTCTTAATATTTTCTATTTATTCGCAGGACTCTACAAATGAGAAATAGTTTTCCTTACAAACCAAAAGGAAGTAATCTTAAATTATTCAAGAAATAAAATAAAATTTAACATGGCAGTAGAAAAAGAAACAGATTTCATTTAAACGAGAGTTTAATATCGTTCATAGCATATTTATTTATTTTTACATCTGTATCATTATAATTTTTGAAGCCGAAACTTTTTCTTATGTTTTTTACTGCTTTATAACTGAATTGAAAGTTTTGAATCACAAATAAGTGGCATCACTCAAAAAGAAATATATATACATACACACACACACACGTGTGTGTGTGTGTGTGTGTGTGTGTGTGTGTGTGTGTGTGTGTGTGTAAGAAACACCTTCTAACTTATTCGAAAACACAGTGACCGAAATATTTTTTTATTCATTTCAAAGAACAATTTTATCAAAGTAAGCAATAAAATAATCAGCAATAAATTAATTCAATGTTTTTTGTGCAACTGATGGTCAGGAAAGATTGTAAAATGGTTTCATGGTAAGGTTATAAAATCCTTTACAAAACATTTTCCCATATCGTTAATATTTCTTTTTATGTATAAATTTATTTCAAGTATTACAAAACAGTATATAGATTTTATAAATATAGTATCAGAGTATTTTGCCTTCATTCAAATTTCCGGTTCAATTCAGGGAAAACTGGAGATTATTCAGTAGGATATCACTTGAATGACCTCAGTACGTCCAGCAAAAACTGCTTACCGACAAAAATATTTTTCTTTTTAGAATTCAGGATGAAACATATATTATTATTCAGCAGTTAAAAATGCCATTTTTAGATAAGAAGTATGAAAATAATCCGACTAAGAAGGAATTTTTTTCTTTATCTAGAGATGTATGATCAAGTTTTATACATTGATTAACAATACCTACAATGCATCGATTCAAAAAAAAAGTTCCATCAAAGCTTATAACTCTTTGCTTAAAACATATGTATAATAAGTTATATACAAATTTTAAATTTTTTTTTTAATAAAGGAATAAAATTTCTTATTTCAAAAACGTTTTTGATAAGACTACATTTGAAGAGTACGTTACTTCGATGTGTTGACACGAAATAGCATTTATGTATTAGATCAAAAAAAGCTACACAGAAACAAAGTAGTAAAATAGATTTCTTTTAAATTCTAAAGCATTTGCATGCATTTGCAATTTAAGACAATGAACCATCCACTTTCTTAATACTTTAAATCTCCACCGGCTTATCTCTTGATTTTATAGTGTCTGCCGGCTAACGAACAAGTATTCGACTTATTTAGGACCAAACTAAATGGGAACATGAAGTCGAAAATCATTTGGTCGGAAAGATTGAATTTGCGCCTTAATTGTGTCATCTCCCGCGATTGACGACACTCTTCGCCAAAATATAGCGCCAATTAAACGCCGTTCCCTGTCCTCGCGCCATTGGTTCGTGATATCTCCCTTCTTAATAAGCAGCAGCCGGAATAAGCTTTTCGAAACGAAAGACGGTCTTAATGAAGATACGAAACTATTTAGGGATGCGAGTAGGAAATATAGCATTATTTTCTTTGTTTCACGCAAGTTTAAGTCATTCCTTTGTTCAAGTATTGTAGCTCTTTTCTTACCTGGAATGTATTAGGAACGGAATAAATATGTTGGAAAATGACATCTTGGTGGTCTCTTTAAGTTGTAGAGGCGTTAATTTCTCTGTGTGGTAAACTTGGAAGACAGAAAGAACTAAAGATCAATGCTTGAGGAAGAATTAAAACACTTTTTTTTTATATTTTATTTATAAAAGTTTGATCACACATTTTCTAAGATTAAAAGCTTAACTGAATCTAATTATAATTACAGATGATGCATTCGTGCATTCACGATTCGTTATATAATACAATTTTGAAGCTAAAATGAATACAGATAGTGGTATTGTTAATGATACTTAAAAATTGTGTTTATTAAGCCTTATTTTTTTAATTATGAAAAGCTATAGATAAAATTAAACACGAAAGCTATAAAATACTTAAGCAAAAGTAAGCTCAGAAGAAATTTAATTGTATTAGTTCTCTTCTTTACGTTGATAGAAAATTGGATTGATATACTTTTGATGAAATAATGTTGTGTGTGTGTGTGTGTGTGTGTGTGTG
>BMAW01074338.1:354383-394482 GCA_019974015.1 Nephila pilipes
TGTGTGTGTGTGTGTGTGTGTGTGCCCAATGGCATTAAATTACAAAAATGTAATTTAAAATCAAGGCAGCTCTATTCATGATAACATAGAGATAATTAATATCATACATCCTTTTTCCCACTCTTTTCATACTATTACACGAAAAAAAATTAGATTACTTAAGCAGTTTCTTACTTAATCATAACTGTAGAACAATCATGAATAAATACTCTATCGATAGAATCTTTCAAAAACAAGAGCTTAAAAAATATATAGTTTACCCGATGAAATTATTTACATAGAATATGTGTGTTAAAAAGCAAGCTAGCAAATTATATTTATTAATAAAAAAATCTTTTCGTTAGCAGTAATTACTAAGAAAATTGATATTTTTCATTTTTGCGCAATCTTTAACTAATTACATTCCATGTAATTTTTTTTTATTTAAGGGACTATATACATTTTCGTAATAATTAATAAACGCTAGTTTGCAACGTTGTTATTTTCAATGCTTTTTTTTATTCTTAAATTTTGTTTTGGATTGTACTTTGCTGATATGACATTCGTTCTAAACTATAAATTTCTAGAAAAAACTTAGTGTTTTTTTTTTAACTATTCAAATAGTTAACCCTGAGACATAATACTCAGTAATTCCTGATGCAGTTCTTTATATGGTAGACTTTACTTCAGACAAATGCAGGGTACAGTTTATCTATCATGAAGAGTTAAAAGAATAAATTGATCATTTTTGTGACAGTTGAAATTTGAAATGCATAAGATAAAATTTATAAATTGCCAGAAATAAAACTTGTTATATAAGCATTCATCTTTTTCTCCTTCCTTTTGCAATATTTTGTTTAAGTGTTATACTGTGTGTTAAAAACAAAGTAAAAAAAATATATACCAAACATAAGAAATTTATTCTATGATCTGTTTGTTAAATTAAACATTTCCACTGTTCTTAATATTACGATAGGGGCACATGTCATTAAATGTTTAAAAATTATGATGTTTAAAAATTGTATAAATTGCTTAGAAAACTTAATTCTTATGTAACCTCTTCCACCTGTTCCAGTCACTTTCATAGGAACGACTCAAAGAAGGTTTTATGGGACTACAGACAAACGGGAACTGTCACACTTTCATGTAACATAACAAAGAGATATCAAGAAAACAATTTTTAAGATGTTCAAAAAGTAATAAGTCACTATTTCCTGCCCAAGATTTTTGTAACATCTACTAAAACATCGAAATGAGAAGAAATAAAAACAAACACATTTATAGTTATAGTATATTTATAATAAAATATTCCTTAAAATTTTCTAAATAAATATTAATATTTTATGATCAACTTACGTGTCAAATTCAATAGCTATATAATATTGTACGTGTTCTAAGTTCGAAAAGAAGATTTAAATTCGAAATATATTTTCAATCTTCTAAATACTTCGAAGTACAAATAATCATGATTATAATAATTCATATACCATTTTATTATATTGTATTCTTAAAATTACTTTAACACATAAATTTGAAACCTATTTAGTATTAAACATAAAAAAATGCAATTTAGAATACCTTTTATTATATAAGGAAAATACTGATTCACTTTAAAAGGAATAATATAATTCAGAATGATATTCTCTATATAATGATGACGTTAAAATGACATTTATGAAAAAAAAATGTTTTCAACTAGAGAAAATTTTCCATACTTGAGTCCCATTCTTTCACGTCAAAAATGTATTTAAGTAGAAGTAAACAAAAATTTTATTTTGAGCCTTATTTATTATTAATAATATTTCACCATTAACCATAATTCAAAACCCAGTTTTATAAAGAATATAATATATATATATATTAAAAGTCAGAGTAATGTTTTTAAGTATTCTAATGTTGTTTTATTTCTTGAATTGTTATAATCTCAGATTTAATGACTTCATTTAAACACAAAGTAAAATTAGACATGCAATTCATTCAAAATACTATAGATTATCGTATAAAGTGTTCAGGTCAAAAACAATTACTTCAGATTGTTAAACTATGAAAGTATTAATAAGTTCCTATGTCTTTTTTTAATCTTCTTATGTCACCTTAATTTATCAACTTACTTTATTCATAATATTAAAAACAAAATAACTTAGAACATTAATGATAAATTTCGTTAAAAAAAAAAAAGGATTAATTTTCCCTCCAAACTTCACACGCAGTTGCGCTTATTTCAGGGCAAAATCGAATTTAAAAACTTTTGTTTTCTTTCCACATCAGAGGTGCTTAAAAATTTAAGGACATAATTGCTTAATTCTAATTCTATAAGCAGAAAATTAGTGAGAAAGAATTTGTTAAAGATATTTTACAAAAATAGTAGAGGCAAGGTTTTGCAATTGATTTTAACATTCTGTCATTTTTTCCCTCGTTGAAAAGAATTAGAATTAGAATTTAGAGAGTCTTTGATCTTCTATTTCATTAAAAGGTTAATTATAAATGTAATCGTAGAACTGTATTCAGTTTTTGAATTCCTGAAATGATAAAAGGAAGCTCATTTCTGTAATTGAATTCATGCGAAAAGCAGTTTTTACTTCGAATTCTTTCTTCGTTTAAGTGTGATGCCCAAAAGGTAGTGAAATCTCGAAATTAAATTAAATCTTTCGTTGTTTTTTTTCTTCTGTAGAATACAAAGATATTTCTGTAGAATAATCAAAAATTATGGAAACAAAATGTTATTCACTTACAGACAAAGAAAATTTGACTAGAAAAATAATGCTTCGTAAACTTTATAATAAAAATCAAAACGTAATTTAATAGAAAAGCAAATTTAAATTTAATTTCGGCTTTTATGTGTTAACATGATAGCAGTTTAATTTATTTATGCAACAATCATTTTTATTTTGAAATATTTTATTTTTAACTCATATATTTTCTATAATTTTTCAAGTTTGAAAGATAATAATCAAAATATATTTTAATAAAATAAACCGTGATTGTCTTTTCGAACTATCATTTGGGATATTTTTAAAAATTTCAGTTATAGAAGAAAAAACGATGGTATTCAATATCTTAACGAAAATAGCATTAAAAGATTTAAATAAATAATAAAATATTAGAAATGTTAATTAGAAAATGTTCAGAAATTTTTTTTTCAGGAATTAATACAATATTAAATGAATATTATCATACAATAGCATAAAGTTCATTCAGAAAAAATTACAAGACATTTCTTTACAAGTATAAGAATTTAAATCCATGTTAACTGGATTAGAAATAACATTGAAATAAAAATATAAAGGCTAAATTATAGAGATAATTAAATAAAATGTATTATGTTTAAATAATAAATAACTATAATCGTGGCACACACATTTGCTGAAAGTTGATTATATTTCGATAACAAGACAAAATCTATGTACTGATGCTTTCATGTTAAGAGTACATTGGTTTCTTTTAGAAGAGTAATATTAACTTAAAAAAGGAACTGATCTTGACCATGAGTTTTTCAAACAACTAAAGTTTCGTTTTTAAGTAAATTTAAACAGATTTTTGTTGGTTCAGTTTATAATGAAACTTTCTTTGAAAAATACATTTTATTGCAAAATGATGGAAATACAGGTTGCATTGACTTATACATGCAAATTGATTTAAATTAATTTTTTAAAAACTCATTTTAATTTTAGGTTATTATTGAATTATTGATAAAATGTAGCCCAAAAAATAAAAATTATAAGACAAGTAATTTTTCAATTACAATTATAAACTTTTAAACATGTACCAATCAGTAATTAATACATTTTCAATCCCAAAATTAGTATTTTATATATTTATTCGATACAATACTTATGTTATGAAATAAGTTCAATTGAAAGGGAGAATTATTAAGAAAATAACATCAGTTACAATAATAAAATTTTAGTGACATTGAAAAAATCTTCATGACATACGGTAAAAAGTTTAAGCAACAGACTACTGTTTTGTTTTAACATTTTAATATCGTTGTAATTTCACAAAGAAATCGAGCTTTTAAAAATTTGTCCATTATTTTAATCTCTTTTCTATAATTTTCTAAGCACATAAAAATTCTACTCAATCTACAATAATTTCGACATTCTTGACATTTTAAATTGAAACATCGCTTATAGTTGGCTATCATATCATTAATGCAAATGCAAACATCACTTGAAAACATTAAGAGTTCAAGTAACTTAAGGCAAAGTGATAAAAGATCTATACCAAATTTTATCAAGAGTCTAATTTCATAAATATTGAAGTTCTTTATTTTAATATTTTTAACATATCATTACAAAGAGAAAGAGGGTGAATAGCATTTAAACTTCTAACAATTTAGCTAAAAGTTTCCTATGTAATTTGTATACATGTATACCTATCAATACAAGTCATCTCTGATTTTTTATCTGTATGTTTCTTTAGATCAATTCTTAAGGTTCCCGTCTAGCCGCCATTTTGATTTCATGGACTTAATGTTAATCCTATGGAATTACCACTATTAATTCTCACATCTTTATTATTTGAATTTTTTGAATGCAATAAAGTGCATTTGAAAGAGCAAAAAATAATCAATGCTTCTGTGGAATTACTTTTTTCCTAAGATTTTTAAAAATATTTTTATTCTTATTTTAATTATTCGTTTTTGAGTTTTCCTGTCTTTAAAGAATATTTTCAAATGTTTTTAAATAGGAGGAAAAAATTAATTACACAGAAGCATTCATTATTTTTTGCTCTTTCAGATGCACTATATTGCATTCAAATAGATCAAATAATAAAGATGTGAGAATTCAAGTCAAATTTCCATAGGATTAGCATTAAGACCACGAAATCAAAATGGTGGGAAGACGGGAGCCTTAATTGCAAATATAATAGAATTTTGATTTTACTATGTGCGTCTTTTCTATTAGACAATGTAATTTGTAATTAGTAAACTATACATAAGATAGATAAAATATATCAGTTATATTACCAAATATATATTTAACAGTTCAGAAATACTGAAGACACAATATATAGGAATTTCCAACATTCAATAGAAGTTCCAAAAATAATTCCTTACAGCATTTATTAAAGCAAAAACTGATTAATATTTCGCATTGAGAAAAAAAAAAGCATATTTAACACATTTCTTTTACATTTATGGGATTTTTCATCATAAAAATAGATTGCAATTATACAACATGTTATAAAATTCGATCGAGCATCACAATGATTACATTTTTACTTTATTTTATTTGCACTTATAATTAAATATACATTAAATATATATTTAGGCAAGAGAAAAATTGATTTATTTCTTAAAATAGTTAAAACCCTTTTGATTTTGCATATAAAAAAGTGCTAAATTTTAAATATATAAAATAATGCGCCTTCAGGAAAAGCTTATTTCAAGGAAAAAAATACCAAAATTTTGTAATACTTATTTAAATTACTTTCATAGAAATTTCAGTAAATAACTTCAATGAAACAAAAATTATTAAAAATAATTTTTTTTTTTTTAGTTTGTTCAATAAAATATCAATCTTCATTGAAATTTTTATGTTATTAGACATTTTCATTCGCAGTTTTTTTTTTTAAAAAAAAAATAATGTTTTTACGTAAAGATATCTTTGGCACTTAAATCACTTAAAATCGTGTAATTTCTTGTGCAAAAATAATGTATTTTTAACCTTTCCAACCTAAAATCAAGCTTTCTAAATGGAAGATTTGCTATAAAACGAAGATGAATTATCAGAATTCATTCAAATTGCATTGCGTGCTGCCATCTAGTGTCAATAATAAAAAGTATTTATTTTATAATTCCATTAAAACGTTTGAAACGAATTTATTATGTTTATGCTAGCTCAAAAAAATTAATAATATGAAGCTAAAAGTAATGTTCTACTATAAATTTAAAGAATTATTTCACAAACATTACCTCACTTATCATTTGATATTCATATTACTTACAATTGTTTTTAGCGAATGATTTTATACAATTGTAAAAAGAATTTGAGTTTCAGAATTCTTTTTTTCTTAAAAAGGGGTTCCCTTTTTTTTTTTTTTTTCTTGCAAATATTTAAACCCACAAAATGATGATTTTTTGTAATACTTACAATTTAATAAAATATCATCCAATTTTTTTCTCAATTCTATTCATGTCTGATATATTCACTTTTACTATCAGTCCTTTTCTTGTAGTTAATATAATTCTTTTTTTTTTTTTTCATATTTTTTGATTATTTTTAAGTTTCTAAATAACTTTTAATAGTTATATCCTAAAAAATCGAATATAATTTTTTTAAGAGTTCTATTTTTGCACAATAGGTTTAATAATAAATTAAGCACATATTTGGAAATCATTAACCATTTTTAAAATTCTTACCGTAATAGCTTGAAAGTAACGTCTATGTATTTTTTCATTATCCTTATTCATTGATAAAATTTTTAAGAATTTTATGCTATAGCCTTTTAATACTTTTATAATTTTATTTTTATTTCATTGTAGCTATATTACAGGAGTATTAGAATCTTATATCCCTGAATTCCTTACTGTATCAGTTTTATTTATTGTATTACCTTTATTATTATATTTAATAATATCTTTGTTTCCTTACCCTTAAATACAGAATTTTTTAAAATAAAATAATTATTTCTTTTCATCTTAAACTTCAGAAGAAAAAAACCTTTGTCTATTTATTTTTCGCCTCATAAGCTATTCTTGTAAATTCATCTAAATTGTTTACTAACTTATGTGTATTCGGAACGTAGAAGATAAGAGAGAGTGCCAAAAAGAACTTGTTGAACTTAATTTCCTTGTTTTTGAAACTTGGGATTCAATGAATAGTATTTGTTCATCCATTGCTTTCCATTTTCTCTTTTCATTCATATACTTCAAAAATTGTCAGCATATAATAAAATAACAATTCGATAAATAGAAAATGCAAGTAGTAAAATTCTAAAAAGAAATTGTATATATTTGATACCGAATATAATTATATTTTATATATCACATCGATCATTAATAGTTATTTATTTCATTTAAGTCTTTGAGATCAGTTTAAAGAGCAAAATCAAATGTAAACATCGATTAGCGAGTTTTTCTTACCTTCTAAACGATCCAAGTTTATTTCTGACATATTCTAATATATAACGTAAATCCATCCAGAAATACACTTATCATCTATATAATCGAATATACCATATATAACGGAATCACAGTAAAATAATACTCTTAGGTGCTGTTGCTAATGTATCAATAATCTAAGGCAAAGGTCTCCAAACTACTCCCACGAGCACCACCAATGCAATTTGATTACATTGTAAAATTTAGTAAGTACCTTTAACAAATCAAGTAAGAAACAGACAAAGAAATTAGATATTTTAACTGTAAAATTGATGATAGGAAATTTATCCTAAGAATTTATAATAAGTAGCAGGCATAAAAAATTCACATAAGGAAGTTAACCGCCATTTTGATTTCGTGTACGTAATATTATTCCTATGGATCACACTATCATCCTCAGACTCTTACTATTTTATCTGTATGAGTGTAAAAAGATTCATCCGAAGAGCAAAACATAATAAAGACATGTGCGGAATATACATTTCCTCTTCGATTTTTGAAAATAATCTAGAATAAAATTTAAGGACCGAAAAACACTTAACCGAATCATTAAATTAGGGGTAAAAGTATATTTAAAAATCGGAGCAAAAATGAAATTCCGCAGAAACCATCATTAAGGTTTGCTCTTTCGGATACACCTTTTTACATTCAAATAATTAAATTAGGAAGATTTGAGGACGGTACTAGTAGTAGGAACTCTATAAGATTAACACTACGGTCGCGAAATTAAAATGGCTAGTAGACAAGAGCATTAAACATTACAATTATGGTTAATGAGTTTTATGAAGCTGTTACTTTCCATTGATAATTCTTTTCATTTGTGGATTAAGTTTACTGGAGGAAATTATCAGCAGCTACTTCAAATTCCCATCAGAAAACTACTTTATTTTTGTACGAGAGTCATTCAATAAGTCCTTAGAAAATCCAAGAGATGGCTCTCCTAGCATCGAAAATGGCTTGTTTTTAATAAACATCATGATTTGCTAGACAGCTGTCTTAAGTTTCGGGCGGTGATTAAACACTTATATTTAAAAGGCTTAACACTAAAAGAAATCAAAGCTGAGTAGAAAGACGTTCATGGCACATATGTTCCGGTGTTTGCAATTGCTTAGAATTGTATAAATAAGTTTAAACATGGCAGAAAATACACAAGAGATGAACGTCGTTCGGGAAGTCCCGTGGAAATGACAACTTCCAGAATAATTCACGAAATCCTCGAAGCGGTTTTGAGTAATAAACGAATCAAGGGCGGTATAGTTGAGGCCACTGCATGTCGCAAGATACAATGTTTTCGATTTTGCTCGAAAAAAATTGGGTGAGTAAAAAATATCTCGGCAAGATGGGTGTTGCATTTGCTTTCAGTGGAAAAAAAAAAAAGCAATCGTGTGGTGTCTCTAAGACTATTTTAGAGATTTTTCGTCGCAATCCTGACGAGATTTTGAGACGATACATAAGTGGGGAAGAAACGTGGATACACTCCAGAGTTAAAGAGACAGTCGAAACAGTGGGTTTTAAAGGTGAACGGGTTCCGATGAAGGCAAATTCGATGAAATCGGCCAGCCAAATGATGGTTTCTGTTTTTTTTTTTTTTTTGGAATGTACTCGGATTCATCTACACCGATTACTAGAAAAAAGGAAAAATAATAATCTAAGTGTATTATGCATCGTTTTTGCACCGGTTGAGCAAAGAAGTTTAAAAAAAAAAAAAAAAGGTTATCACATATATGAAAAAGGAAAGATCTTCTTCCATCAAGACAATGAAAGGTGCACTTTCGAAAGCAAAAATCACGGAAATAAAGTTTGAATTATTACAACATCCACCTCATTCCCCAGATTTAATCCCCAATGATTATTTTAGTTTCCAAACTTAAAAAAATAGCTCGGCGGACAACAGTTCACATCAAACGAATAGGTCCTAGCCCAAACAAATAATTATTTTGAGAATCTTCCGAAAATCTTACTTTTTGCATGGATAGTAAAGTTGGAGAAAACTTGGCAAAGCGTATAGAAGTATGAGGAGCTTATATTAAAAAATAAAAAAAAAACTACCTAAAATAATTTGTTTTTCTTTCTTTTTCTACACACTTGTTGAACTGCCTTCGTATATTTTATTTTGGAGAGTGATTTTTCGTATAGATAAGTAGTTCCGAAAGTGGAAATAAGGCCACTATCAAATTTAAGCAACTCATATTAAGCTGAATAAGTGGAAGACTTAAAAAATTCTAAGAATGATGAGTTCAAATATTTCTCTTTAAAAATATCACTACATTGCAAATCAATCATTTCCATCGTATGTTCTATGGCAACACTTCTACGTCAGCGTTAAAAGGGTTTTGAAT
The DNA here is from genome assembly GCA_019974015.1 of Nephila pilipes. Lineage (NCBI taxonomy): Eukaryota > Metazoa > Arthropoda > Arachnida > Araneae > Nephilidae > Nephila > Nephila pilipes. Next base: position 363,807 of record BMAW01074338.1, read on the forward strand.
AACCTTAATGTCTTTTGCAATTCCATCAAAATCTGAAAAACGAGACTCAAAATATATTTTGATTCATTGGTTAGTTGTAGCTTATGGAATATATTGGACCAAACACAAACTTAAAATATTATTACTTTTTTATGTAAAAATCTAATAATATGAACCTCATTTTAAAATTGAGGTTCTAGATCGAAACAAAAATTTAATATAATTATATATATATTGTATTCGCTTTCCTTCATATTGTTACAATTTTAATGACCAGCAATATATATTATATTTTTATATTCTTTCCTTCATGTTGTTGCAATTTTAATGATAGCAATATATATATACTATACTATATATATTGTAGTCATTAAATTACAACATGAAGGAAAGCGAATACAAATAAGATATTTGTGTAAACAATGGCATGAACAAAATGATTAAATTTGCAAACAGTTTGGAGGTTTACAGGGATGCGAAATTGAAATTAATTGCCGCCTCTCATGGCTAAAACAACCCTTTCTCGATTGGGCAGGGAGTTGAACTGTGCTTGGATGGCAGAGAGCAGACAGAGATTCATTCCATGCTGCTTCAAAATGCTCTATACTTCAACCTTGTTAGCTGGAGAGGGGTGGTGAACCAGCCTCTCAGAACCCGGCCAGTCGTTTCAATGGGTGACAGATCTGGAACCGTGCAGACCAGGGCAACAATCGAATGCCCTGTGTCAGGGAAGGACAGAACACAAGTGCAATATGTGGTCTTGCATTATCTTGAAGGAAGCATTTGTGAGCCTCAGGCTGAGACACAACCACTGGACGTAAGATGTCAGATACTCTGCAATCTGCAATCAAATTACCTTTGATAAGAAATAGAGATGTGATTATGCATACTCAATGGATGCTAAATCATCACACTAGGTGCAGGTCCTTATACAGAAATCCCGAGGCTACAGCAGGAGAAAACTGGCTATCCTCAGGTTTCCAGACGTATACGGGCATCAAAGTACTGCACGCAGAATCGAGACTCGTCTGAAAAACGACATTGTGCCACTCCTGTATCCAAGATTTGTTGTTCGGCGTACCAGAGTCGTCATCGTCTCTCTCTATTCTGTATTGTCAAGGAAAACCGAAGTGATGGTCGCCATTGCAGACAATCTACGATACTGCAAACATCGTTACTGTACAGTGGATACTGAACTCAAACAAGTCATTTCCTGACTAATGGTCGTGATTTGGTTGAACGGTTTTGTAGGACGAATCATAATGCTCTCTTTTGTCCTTTTGGATGTTTTGTCATGGGAGAACGAGATCCTGCAGGTCGTTCAGTATGACCTTTAGCAACTCATTAATTTCGCCTTCGAATGACAGTGGTTGGATTTCGTCCAGTGCAACGAGATAATATCACTGAACGATAATCCACACTCTCGATAGGCAACGTTCCTTCCTCTCTATTTCCGTCACTTGCTGGTAACATTACTTCTTATTCTCCAGACCTGCTATATTCTGAACAAACTCAGACCTTACAAGCGCATTCTATTGATCACTACACAACTTTTCTTTTATACAATGTTTCAGATGTTGTTTCTCCCTCTTGAGTCGTCAAAACGTCTGAAATACTAATATCAGTTTCATATCTAACCTCTTCTTCTTGATTTTGACTTTTCGTCAGATCATTCCTTCTTAGTATTGCAATTTTAATGGCCAGCAGTGTATATATATGAGAGGTTTTTCCTAATTAGAGATGTTTATGTAAGTTTATGCTCGATATATTATTTTGACAGGATATATCAAAATAACATCCTGTCTTCTACACAGTGGTGCAAATATTAAATAATGCGGTTTCACGTGTTTTTATGTTCCGTTGATTCTGCAGGTGATCGTGATAAATGATTTAATGCACTTTAAAAGTATAGCAGTATAGAAGGTAGGAAAAGAATGCATCGGATGCGATTTATCTGCAATTTTAATTATCAATGGTACTTACATGGAATGGTATCCAACAAAATACCAACTGGAGGCGTTTTAACCTTTAGTTCATAGATTTTTAATGTTCGTTTGATCAATGGATGAGATAAATGATTTGGTTGCCAAATATTGAAAACACTCATGGAATAAAATTAGCATCATGTAGACTTGCCAAACTGTCAACGGCTTATGATTGGTAGAATTTAGTGTAAACAGAACATGAAGGATGAAGTTGAAAAATAAAGCGAATGTGTATATTAAAAGGCCAGATTTATTGGATTATTTAGATCTTTACTGCACAAGTAAAATCAGATGTATAGCCATTACAAAGTCATTAAAAGGTAAATGAAATAGTTTGTGCAGTGTCGATTTGATAAATTGGTTTAAGAAAATTTGCTCTTCACACCAAGAGGAAAAACCCTCTTGCTTTCATGTCAGAGATGTATAGATACCATACCTATCAATAAAACATGGTTCATTGTAGAAGGAGGATATAGATATTTTTGCTTAGATAAAATAGGCTTTCAAAACAAACTTTTATTTGAAAGTGTCATCACTTTGAAGATGCTGATAGTCAAAGTATTGAAGTTACAATGATGTTTTCAATATCTACTATAAATAGAATCTCAGTTTGTGACTAAGAGTTTGGCATGATTAAATATGAATATTTTGATTCAAGTAGTGGTTGAAATAAAACAATTTTGACAAGAAAGGACTTGTGTACTTAGTGTTTAAATCATGGATAAGAAGCTGGTTTTACTGTAATTTTAAAGTTAAGGTCATCCATATATTTAGTTAAATCTGTGATAGTGATGAATTCCATTATCAAGCCATTATTTTGCAACTGATTAGTTTAAATATTCACCTTCTTTTCGCGCCTTAGATAGAACGATTCCTTTATTTTTCCTCACATATTTATATCATCAGTAGTGATATACTTCAAAGATTTCCCAGAGATTTTCTTCTAGACAGCATTTTAGCCCGCTTAAAAATATTGTTTCCAGTAATCGGATCGTGTAGATGTTATGAGACGGCAAGAAGGAGCTCACCACTTCAAGATTTTATCATTATTCTTCGAATAAAGTAATACCTGAAGCAGTATAAAGGGACAAAGACAACTCTAAGCTTCGATTTTATCAACATTGAGTTAATTTTTACTTTTCTGCGATATCATTTATCCTTCGTACCACTAGTGTGTGCTTGATAAATTATTTACGAGAGCAACCTGCTATCTCTGCCCACTTAATAGATTTGACATTTGTCCTTATAGAAATAAATTAAGATTTCTCTGCTATTTACAAGATAACATTTATGTTTGTCTATGCTGTAAAAGACATTTTCACTTAAATCCCACTCTTCATAGTATGTCTGTGTAGTTAGCCATAATATGCACTTAACTCTTTTTCCTCCCAAGATGGCACCACTGTACACGAGAGCAGGGTTGAAACAATAAACCCACAGCATGAGTATAGAGCTATCTCCGCCATAATGACATGTCCTTGGCACTTGTCCATAAGTATTAGAAACTGAGAATAAGGTGGATTCTACCCCTCACGCCATAGAATCCTCCCCCAGTTAGTCCCAAAACAAAAACTTACAAGTAATTCAATACAGTTTGTTGTTATGACAGAGCTAGCTAATTGACCCTTGGGATTTTGTGAAGAAGTCAGTGCTTCAGATAAAATTTTAGAAGACCAGGCTCTCACCATTGTAATTTAAGCTCAGGTGATGGATGAAGGTGTGAATACTTACATTCGGCAATTATTATTACAAGTATTGATGACAATTATGATATGAAAAAACTGCTTCTTTAGTGCCCATGAAATATATACAGTTACATAAGGATTTTAGCACATGCCTGCAGAAATATCACTTAATTGGCAGTAATTTGGTTAAATTGAAGCAAAATACTGATAATGTTTCATAATTTTTGAAATTAAATTAAATCGGTTAAAAAATTAAAAAAAAGAAACAAAATTTATTCCACAGAATTTGACGATGAAAATTATCCTAGAGATTTTTGTTGAATTGACTGCTCATTTAAATGCGTTATATATGGGTTATCAAGTTCAAAAATGGTATATAAATATATTGTTTCAAATTCGATCAGTGTGTAAATTTAAAATGAAATGACAGAGTAAATAATTTTAAGTCTTTTGATACATTGTATAGACAAAAAATATTTAATTGGGCTTATCGATTTAATATAAAAATTCGGGGACAAATTTTGTGAGATTTTAGAAAATAATTCCCTTTTTTTTTTTTTTTTTTTTTTTTTTTAAGTATATTTCAGATTTTATTTTAGTCGACATAAACATATTGCCGCTATTTTCCCAATGGAATGCATAAAGCTAAAATCTGACATTCAGTTTGAAGAAAAGCTTGAGCTCCAGTCTCATTACTAGAGTTATATAAAATATATCATCTCTCCTTAAAACTCCTTCACAATCATGCCTTATTTATGTCATCATTATTTGGAAGCACCTACATTCACGAAAAGTCATTTTCTATGCTGAAGAATAAAATTAGAACCAAAATATCTGGTGAGCAGCTTTAGAACTTGCTCAGAATTGCACTTACTTCCATCCAATGAAGTATCGAGCCGTTTAGATCTCAAAAACAATCGCAAATGTCTCTATAATGCCCAATTGCGTTATATCTATTGCCTTCATAATAAAATATTCGAGAGCTAACAAAGAATAAATTACACGTAAATACTCATACTTCAACTAACTAAATGTTTTACTTTTAACATGTTCTAATACCTATTTTTAAAAAATAGCGTCAGCAAAATTGCGTGGGCATGAAATAAAGAATACAGTGTTAGGTTCAATAGATAAGCATTATAATTCATCATAATTATTAATAATTATATTCAGTTCATGTAAGTTATATTTTTACATGTCTATATATTTTTTTATTTAATATTTCATCGTCTGCTTTTATTTTATTGTTCATGCTGAATATTTATTATCTACATTAATAATTTTTTGTTACTCTTATTTTAATATTTAGTTTAATTATTGATTTTTATGGCAGAATTGTATAATTTTTATTATTTTTGTTGTTAACATTGGCAATATTATTGTACCAAAGAATGTTTTGTTTGTGAAAATAAAAATGTATTAGAAATTTAAAGAAGTTGCATTAGGAATTTTTCTTCAAAGTTATTGCTTCTGCGGAACTCTGGAATTCGAAATTATGCTTACCATAAGTTAATTAATATTCTTTTGAATAATTTCACCTTTTCGAGAACTTATCAAGGAAAAAAAACCTTATCATGCGTCGTTCCCGAATTTTTCATCGTCTTCCCAACTGGTACAGCAACATTTAAATTCAGCAGCCCAAAATTTCATAGTGGAAAATGTTGGTCTGTACACAGAGTCCAACAAACCTCTCATTTGCGTAGGTGTATAGCCGTTCCAAAACAAATATTTAATGACAGCTCGATATTCATTTTTTTTTTCCATTTTCACAAAGACATTTACATCGACTCGCTCCAACAATTGTCAAACAACAACTGCGCTTCCAAAATGACTGAAACTTTGGTGAAACCAATCAAAAGATGCGCATCCACATTCTTAAGCTTCTACTGAAGAATACTGCCACCTTCACGTTAAAGTTGGAAATTTTCAAACCAACCTCGTATATTATACACACACATTTACACACACACATATATCCATATACAATTCCAAATTTTATTTTAATGGTTTCATTTTAAGATAAAATGTGAAGAAATCGGTCTGAAATGAGGGGGAAACAACAGAGTCTGCTTCATCTCGATAACATGTAGCGAAATATTTTTGTTTCTGGACATAAATCCTTGTCTCATAAAGAACTGGCTCGATTCCACAATATAAACATCCTTGAATGTATTATACTCTTTCCTTTTTTCTATTATAAAAAAAATTTGAGACGACATAGATTTAAACAATGCAGGAAGATCGTAAGTATCTCCCTTTTTTAACTGCTAACCATTAACTCATCATTTACACATGACAAGGATTAAATGTTGTACACATCTGCTTTCCCATTAACATAAAAATTCAGTTTCGTATCTTCTTGATCTTGCCATTTCTTAAATAAATAAGATAATCATTTTAAAATTCGTCAAAAAATGGAACACTGGTCACAACTTTCGCTATTTGCATCGCAGCTGGACAAAACTAGCATCTATGTTAATGGAATGTTAATGGCTTAAAGGGTACTAAATAATAATGTCAGTATATTGCTTGATTTATTTAACTTTGTTAATTAAGTTAGTCTAATTTATTTAAAATAATTTGCAAATCTAAGTTAATTTGCTATGTTAATTAAGCATAAAATAGAGCATTCTTTCTCACTGGCGATAGCATTGTTCTTTCCAGTTTCTCATTTTCCGCCGTGAAATTTGTCAAAATTTCTAATTTCGTAGAATTTTGTTCAAAATTTTTTGATTTACGGGTTAAACAAATGGGTCGCTTAATGTAAAAGGAGTATCTAAAATATCTGAATAAAAAGTGGGCGCGCGCGTGTGTGTGTGTGTGTGTGTGTGTGTGTGTGTGTTGCTTTCAAATTTTCTATGCGAATTAACATTATTTCGCTGAACTAATAACACACAAAATAATTATGAAGAACTGTTTATAGTACCTGTGAATACGTCCATTTATGTGAACGCATATATCTCTGAAACTCTTTCTACTTCGAAATTTTTGTGTTGTATGAAATAGCCCATGCCTTTTCAAAACTATGCCTCTTATCTTAATGATTGGGTTGTTAAAATTATTATTTTAATTATTGGTTTTCGTTCACCCTAAATGGAGGGAAAGAAAATGACAGATACAAGTATTTAACATCTGGTGCGGAGAGACTTAGGTTCTCAGGAGATCAGACTCCAATAAAATCAAGTCTTTAACGTGTCTAAAAACTTAAAGGAATCAAAAATGACACTTTACCTTTGACATTTTTCACTGCTGCATATAACCAGAATCTTTACTTGAATGTAAGTGGTTCTATGAATAGACTCTTCATTAAATTTGATCACTATAAATTAAGTCAATAATCTTGATTTTAATAAAACGCAAAAAGTAAATTTATTCCTTTGTCATATTCGTAGGACCAACGACATTAGGACAACAAATCATTGGGCTTATTTCAACACCAAGCAAAATTATTTATACATTATCAATTATATATAGAATATAAAAATACTAATGTGTAAATAATTTTTCATTCGAACTAAGCAATTTCGAATATAATAGTTGTATAAAGAACGCCTATTGCTCTTAATCATTTTGAGAAATTCATAGTTACTTTCATAGATACAAGGCGCCATCATTATTTATACAAAGTAACTATGATTTCGTCTATGATAATATTGATTTCGTCTATGATAATATTGATTTCGTCTGCTCAATTTACATGAGACTGATAAAAAGGAAAAAAATTATAATAAAGAAAACTTATACTGAAATATTGAAAAAGTGCAACGCGCGTTTTTTTAACAGTGCTTTTTGAAAAAACGTTTCCATGAAAACTAATTTAAAAAAATATATGTTACTGAGCTGACAAGAAAAGTAAAATAAATAAAACTGAGAGTTGCTGCCATATTTCAGACAAAGTTGAAGAAATTTGCAATGTATACAAAAAGACGTTGAATAATCCATCAAACTACAAATATTTCAAGAAGAATCTACATTTAAGATAGCAGTTGAAAAACTTTCATGGAAGTCTCTAGCTATATTATATATATAATATACGTATGACTATTGACATATCATTTATATTCAGTGGAAAATTTATTATTCAAGATAAGAAAGAAAAAATAGGAAAAAAATTCTTAGTGTTTTGATACATTAAGGATAGAGAGAGAGAGAGAGAGAGAGAGAGTTTAAAAAAATATTCTAACAACAATTTTAAAATATATGTGATGCGTATTTACACACTTTTAAAATGTTTTATATCTATAAATTTCCATTTCTAAAATTTGTTTCACCAGACTGAAAAAAATAATAAATCATACATATATATATATATATATATATATATCATTATTATTATTATTATTATTATTATCTCAGTTCCCAGAAGTGAATTAAGATCGGTTCTGGCCACAGGGCAAAGTAGAAAATGTTGGAACCTTAAAATAAAGAGAGGGACAAAACTAAAGTACTCATTAACCATATTTTAAATAAATAAAAAAAAAGAAGTGCTGTGTGTATTTTTAATGTCATTCCAGTTTAATTCGACTATAGTACATGTGTCATATAATTAATTGTAGCATAAAGTTACTCACAAAGTTTTGAGCTAGTTAAGCATATGTAAAAGTATAATTATAATTATTGATAACATTTATATATTCGGTTCTATACAATCAGAAATTTGAATTAAAAATCGTAAAATTTTACTAAAAACTAAAACTAAGTATATGAAAATATTTAAATAATTTTTTTCTTGCTTTTCCTTTTACAAATTTATCAATAGTCTCAGCTCAATCCATAATTTACCATCAAGATTATATATATATATATTCATAAAATTTCGGAGTTGCTGCTGCTTGTCATCATCTAAAAAGATTAAAATCTGGGCCAACTCATTTTGAAATTACTTAAATCAATATCATCTTTATGTATTTCTATTAAATTAGTTTTGCAGGGGGTTTTTTTCATATAGTGTAAACCTGAAAAAAAACTCTTAAATCGCTTGTGGAAATTTAGTAGACAGCTCAATTCTGTTATTAAAGATCATATACTCGTATTATGCAAGTGCTTGTTCAGAAAGTTTTTGCCGATTTTGAAAGAAAATTGAAACGTAGCACCTTTAAATATTGGTTCCTATTTATTAAATTATATAAATGTCATTCTATCCCACAACCTTTCTCCAACTTTCATGTAACTAGGAAATTTCGTCCTTCCAGCATTTGTTCGCTTTATCGGTGAAAAACTTTTCTATGTAATTTTTTATTTTGATCAAAGGGTTGAAGTTTTTCTAATATGAGAATTTTGTAAAGATCGAAATAGATGAAATACTCTTTCTGAATTTATAGTCACGTCGTTGGGTAAAAGCTCATAATGCAGGATTCTTCTCTTATCCCATCAGGCATAGACCATAACCTTTTTTAAATGAAGAGCGGCTTTTGGGGTGTCTAAAGGCGTTTCATTCCACTTTCCCTACGGCCTTTATCCATCTATCATCCCCCGTCACTACTCGCTTCAAAAATGATGTCTCCTCATTGCGTTTTAAGAGCGAGTCACAACTCGATATGCAATCCATCGGATTTTTCTCCATTAAATCGTGGGGAATCCATACTTCAATACTGTTTATGTAGCCAAGCCTCACAAAATGCTCGTGAAAGGTAAATTTTGATATTTTCAACATTTCTAATTTAAGTGTCGAACAGCTTTGGTTATTCTCTATCAGTATTTCATTTTGTTCTTCATCTGCGGGTGAGAACTTATCTAGGCATTCTTGATCTTTAAGGTTGAAATTACCAGCCTTACTCCTAGCAAACTACTTCCGCACAGCTCTTTCAGCTGTAGCACCTTCGCCATAAACAGCTTGTTTGCCCCTTGTGTGGTATTTTTGCCTTTCCTTTGAAAGAAAAGCATTAAATGGCCACAATGCACGCTGTTTGCTTCTTTATTTAAGGCAAATAAAACTGACGATTAAATTATTTAAAACAAACTTTTTTTCAAATATACCTGAAATACTATCTCTTAGAATTTGTAACCATGTCATTTGTTTTAAATCATTCTGATATATTCAGACCTGTCCTCACTCCACCTACCTAAAATCGGCACGAACTTTCCGAAGGACCCAATAATATGATATTATGTAATGTACATTGTGTCTTAAATATTCATTTCAATTTTCTGTCATATTCACTTTTGATCGTCTTCGAGTGTTTTATCTGTTCAACTTCTGATTCGATTTCGCTGAAATTATGTCTTATGTTTGCATTAATAAAAATTTCGAGACGTTTTAATAATGATAAACTTTTAACAATTTTGTAGTAAAATTGTATAAATATTCACTTATTATGTTCATTCTTTACAAAACTTTATTCTACGGGATTGTTATTATAGCAGTTATGTACCATTCACTTCTTTAAGTAACGATTTTGCTTCAAAACATTTTTTTTTTCTTTTGAGGTATTTCATATCTCTTCTAGTTAAAGCCTCTTTTACGCTTTTATAACCGCATTTTATGTAATGAGCTTATTGATACATCATTAGAGGCAAATGAAATCTTAGTGATAAGAATTTATTGGCTCTGGAAGACCACCTTACATCTGATAATTTATTTAATTAATAAGGACCTTTTTTTCGTTTTATTGTTTAATATATGCCACTGACACGTTGATACAGAGAAAAAACATTTTGTTAGAATAAAAAGTATTTTGACGTATAACTGCAATTATCTGCAACATTACTGGTTACATTAAGTGAATAACTAGATCACGGAGCCCGTTGTTTTATTCTTTTATGCGTACCAATGTACTTGTCCGATGTATTTGAGGTGATGTAGCGCAATTACTCACAGTAATATTTTATATGTGTTGGCGATTTTCGGAAGGTAAATAAAACTTCTAGATATGCCATGTTATATATTTCTATACGATTTTTTTTTTAAATCTTCCTTTTACATCCCCATTTGCTTATATATAGCGCTCAATAAAAGTAAGTTGATCCACATGCACAACATTGGACGTGCATGTAGAATCTAAAATAATACTATAACATCTTGCGCATTTTATTTCTTCCACAGAATATACCATAAGAGAATCGACAACTATTTGCAAATATGCACCTCATGCCTGATGCGATAACTAATTTACATTTCCTTTATCTTCTGATTCCCATACTTTTTATAAGTGTAACTTTTAAAATAGCCATTCTTGATCAAATATTCTAAGCTATTCAAATAATTACTTTTATTCGAAAATGTTTCATACTCATTATAGCCCCTAAAAGCAATCCCTAAGCTTACAATGAATATCAAAGAGGAGGCAATTATTTGCAAAATCTCTCTGCAATAAATTTTATTTTGCAATGCAATTTGCATATTTTAAATATCTATGCCAAGGGATTTTAGTCTTACAACCCAACTCCCAGGCTTAAAAATTTCGAATTATCTTTTTCCTCCCAACCATAAACATATATGGGGTGGAGGAAGGAATGTTGTTAAATTTCTAATTTAACTTAAAAACTATTAAATAAATTTAAATTCTATTTTATTTTATTTTAAATAAAACTTTGGTTAAATTAAAAGTAAATACTAATGAAATTTTTATTATTTACAGGTATACTAATTAATTTTTATTACAATTTACATTTTGTATTAAAAATTAATTAGCATCTTTGAAGAACCTTTGAATGAAATGTATAACGGAATTAATAAGATTGGTTATGAAATGTATAATTAAAATAATACATGTGCATATACACAAAAAATAAGCAGGTTTAGCATTTGTTCAGAATATGTAAGAATTAATGAAAGAAAATCACGTTTTATTGAGACGGATGGGCTTATTTTTTTTTTCAGCAAATCGAATCAAACCTTGGTGTAATATATCACATTCTTTTATGTAAAGCATTTCAATATTTTTCAACCCTGAACGATATTTGGATTTTAGTGCTCAAGCTGAAAAAGTTGTTTCTTATATGTATATGGTGATAAAATATTCATTGCCATCTCAGAAATTGTGGAAAATTCAGCATTAGCTCCGATCCAGAATTCAGTCAAGGAGTTTTTTGAAAACTTAATTTTAACTTTGAGTCACTCAATAGTCCAAAAAGTTTTCGTGAGCCTTAATGGTAGTTGATTAATAAGATTGATGCTGAAATTATTTACAAAACTGCATTTCTGTTTTTTTTTTTTTTTTTTTCCCCTTTAAAAATCTGTGATTATTCTTGAATTAAAGTCTTACAGGTTTTCTTACCCCAATTGCAAAAACCTTTCGAATGAATCATTTTCCACCCTATTCTGCCAAATGTTTTTTTTAAATAAATCTTCAATTGTATCATTCGAAATAAACATGTTAGCTATTTTATTTGTAACTGAGAAGTTATGGATATTGTGTCAAATCATTTTATTTTATTACAATACACTCACACACATATGTATGTATGTATATATATATATATATATATATATATAATGATTTAGAAATTAAATGTGAAAAGAAATAATTATGAGGATATGTATTTCAAATTTGATGGTGGTTTATTCATTTTAGCTGAGAGAGAGAGACAACATAATATCCATATGGCTGGAGTCACTGCTCCTCCGTTCAGTCGTAGCAGAACAGAGCAAAAGTGATCAGAACAGAGAGTATTTTTCCTTACTTTCGTTTTAGCAAAAGGGATTCTCTCTATTGCATGTGATAGATCTCATGGTCTGAGATGTAGGGATTCTGAGGGACTTAAAAGACGTTGAAAAGCCTAATAGGGGTTATCTTAAAGGTCTTTAATCGTGAGAACCACACGTTCAGCAAATTTTATACGCGCGTGATCGTATATATTAAACGATAATTTGGCATTGAATCGGAAAATAAGAATGAACTCTTCACTTTTGCATTACAGAATGCGAAAAATTAAGAAATTAAAGTATTTTTTTCATTGAAATTGCTACAATTGTAAGTTGAATCATTATACACACACACACACACACACACACACATATATATACATAGTTCTTGAGATGTACACCAATGTACACACTTATGACCAAATAGAAACAACTGACTATACTACAAAAGCGTTTTCATCCTAGTCGAACGGCGCTGAGACTTATTCGCAAAATGTCTCAGGACGTACTTAAACGTTTGCAGTTGTTTTTTCATTCATAATTACATTGAAGTTGCAATACGACACCACTACAACAATGCACTTAGTGGCATTTTTTCGACATGGAATCATAATTTGATTGGAAAGCTCAAATTAGCCAATATTGCGATTTTACAATGAACTGATTGTGACGAACATATTTCTCTTTATATAAATACATCTAAATTTTCTAGTGAATGTATAAGTGGAATAAGGTTGCTACTCACAGTTTAATAAGTTCTGATCTCTGCATTACGGGATTTAACGTAAGTGTTTATATAATGTACTTTTTTAAAGCGACGAGCTCTATTGACATTTCGTGTTCGAACCAAGTTATCCAATATGTCTAAAATTTTGGAACTCTGCGGTCAAATTAAATTTTGAGCCCGATAACATTTTGCATGGGTATAACAACAAATTTATTTCGATGTTTTGGGGAAGGAGGGGGGATTCTCCCCCTCCCCTCCGCGGGGGGGGGTTACCATTCGAAATTTTTTTAGAAAAAATTTTCATTTCATAAGCTGGGAAAGTAAATGCGATCACCATGTTTATAGACGGATTTAAATGTGGTTATATCATCCACATTTTTGGTTTATTTGAAATAAAAAAATTCTACTATTTCATTACTTAAAACGTAAAATCAAAGAGAAATATCTTTGAATGTTATTTCGAATGGAATATTTTCAGTTCATGAGTTTTAATATTTTCTTGTAGATTTCCTTCTATATATTTCTGTGCTGGTTTTTCACATAAATGCGCAAATAATTTTTATTTGCTGCTCCCATATACAAATGTCTGAAAAAAATATTAATTATTCCTAACGTTTCTTAATGTTAAATCAATTGGAATTTATTTAATTCCATTCGTAATTGATGGCTCAAATTTTATGAAACGGGTTTGGAAAATTAACTAGGTATGTTATGCTCTTGTACTAATTGCAGTTCTTAAATTTTTAGTTTATACTCTTGTCATGGCGCCATCTTCTGGAAGTTTATGGTACGAATTCTCTGGCACAGATTGATAAAATATTTTTTTATATACATACGTTTCAGAAATATGGCGGAAAAATTCAGTTTTTGTCATATTCATTGAAAATGTTATTGGTGAAGGAGAACTCATATTGTACTTTGAAACTCTAAGTGAAAATGATTAAGCACTTATACTTCTTATCTCATTAGAGAAGGTTATTGAAATATATTTCAGTTAGATATACAAATAGAATAAGCACTCGTTATCGTATATGCATTTGCTTAACAGTAAAATAAATGTCATGAATAGTGTCGCCATCTTGTGTAGTTTAAATCAAAAATTTAATTAATTTTACTCTCCCACTATTTTAATTATACTATATAATTTATTAATAAAATTTGCTTTTAAAACAAAGTACAAAGAGGCATTGTATAATATTGAATGGTAAGGTACTCTAAGATTCTTTTAATTAAATAAAAAAAAAAAAGTCAATTTTAAAACCTTCAAAGAAAGCTTGTTATTTTGTAAGACTACTTTTGAATGTAATTCTTATGTATTTGTTTCATAAACAAAAGAAGGAATTAATCATGTAAACCAAAATAATGGGAAAAAAATTTAAAAGACGAAGTCTTACAAAATAATATATCTATCACACTTATCTACCACTAAATATATTTATTACATGATTTGTGTTTATTTAGGAATTGGAACAATAAAATGCCTTTCTACTGAAATAGGACTTTCAACTGAAACATTCCTGCAGGGGTGTTTTTTTTTTTTTTTTTTTTCTCTCCTTTTCTCCTATTTTTTAGCATGAAATTCGTCATTTTCTTTAATAAAACCGTTCAAAAACTATAAAACAATTAATTAAATTCTCAAGGCTTTATTTTTATGAATAATTTACTTCTGATTCGTCTTATTAAAATATCTTTTTTTTTTTTTTTTTTTTTTTTTTTTTTCAAATTTGGATAAAAACAATAATTTAAAGGCAATTTTTTTTTTAACTTAAAATATTTGCTCAGAGATTAATATTTAAAAGGTGATGAAAGGGACTTCAACAGCAACAAAGAAACCTCCCATATTTGTCTCAGTACCATTTAAAATATCAAAAACGCTCGCAATACCATAACAATCATGAAAATTAATGCAATTATTACCTATCAAAAGATTGTAAAGTAATTTGACATGTAGCAAGACCAATAAACGTTAAATCTATAGAGGTTCTAAGTCCTCTCAATGGCACTGAGAGGAAATTTTGAGAAGAAAGAGCCAGCTCAGGTGTCTTCAACAATAGCTTTCGTGTTCTAAAAGCGACATTAATAAACAAGCAAACAATTGTAGAATAATTTCTATCAACTGACTACTCTAAATTTTAATTGTAGAAGAAATTATATAAATTCATTTTCTCAAAATATAAGTTCATTTTTCATTTAATAAAAATGTAGTAGAAATTATATAAATTCATTTATTATTTAATTAATGCAGAAAATTTTTCAAAAATTAAACTGTACAAATATTGCCAGTATTAAAATTGCATTCATATTATTTGTAATACGATTCCTACCTATCTATCCATATTTCAACGTAAATTCATACCTTAGTAGTTATATCCATTCGAGCTTTTTATCTTATTTAACATAGCTTTAAAAGAATGACAAAAAAAAGTGGGGAAACAATAGAAGTATTTAGAGAAATTAATTATAACTCCCATTGAAATTAAAATCTTTAAGTCTGCAAAAATAGTTTGAAATAAAATTAATTAATTTTCTCTTGGTCATAAAAATATTTTTTGGAAAATAATCAATACTTAACTTTTCACAATAAAAGATTTTTTTTATGTAATACCTTCGAAAAAACACATGTTTTATTTTTATTATATATTTTTAAATTCTTATATAGAAGTAATATTTGAATTCACTTAGCTAATTTTTGTAATTTTACACCAATGATTTTTTTAAAAAAATTTTAAATACATCGTTTGAGTTTTTAATAACATCATTATTTATAATTATGTGATTTCAAGCATAATTCATTAATTTTTAGCATCATGTAATAAATTATTTACAAAAATTTAATATCGTTTATATAATAATCTTCTAGCTGAATAATGACAACTAGCTTTGAAATTCAGTTGTTTTCTCTTTAAAAAATTGCATTATATTTGATGGATGCAAAGGCCTAAGTGGTAGAATATGAGACTCGTGATATGAGCAGGGACGTCTTAAGGCATGGGCCAACTGGGCCCGAACCTATGACCTCGCCTTTGAGGAGGGGCTTCGTCTCGTTCTCTATTTGACCTCAATAAGATCATGATCAGAATAATTTTAATCGTCAAATGTTATTCCCGGACATGACTGGTTGAAGACAGTTACTTCTTTATTAAATATTTCTATTTACAACGTTAGCTGAGAATCAAGGAAAATATTAGTTTTATTTCTAAAGCGAGTATATACAAATTATATTGATAAAAATGCTTTTTTTTTTTGGAAGGACAGTCACAGACATAGCAGACACTCCTTCCAGAGACCTTTTATTTATTTACACACATGAGTTAAGGATCGCTCATGAAAGGACAATAGATCAACTTGAGCCCCCAACAGAAGTGACAAAAACACATTCCCTATTTTACGACAGGCGTCAGGGCTAATAAAATGAGGGTTGAAATGATCCTGAAGGAAATCTCACAAGAAAGAATTCTCTTCGAAGAAACAAGTGGCCTACAGTTCTAAATCGGTAATTCCTTCTTTTAAATTTGATTTCTTTGAAATAGCAAAAAGTAATTATGTTTTTTTTAATTGTATTTTTTATATATATAAGATGCTATACAAATATTTATATCGCATTAAAAAAAATTAAAAAATTTACATTTGTATTTTGCTTTTTTACAGAGAGTTATAAAAATAATATCTAGTTTTAAAAAAATTCAACTCGTTTTTTGTAAATTTTCTCTCTCCCTCAGAACAACTTGAAATGATCTCATAACTGTTTATAAAATTATATATAAATATTTCAATTGACTCTTTATATTGATTAATATACATAACTGCGGGCTTCCTTCATTTTGAATGCACTATGATCTTCGAAAAGAGTTTTCGATAAGTATTGTAATTCAGAGAAATATTTTTATTTACATCTAATACGGAAAGCATTATTTTACTCGTTTAAAATTCAAATAATTGTCCTTTTTTATTATTATGGAAACACAAATAAAAAAAAACATTTATAAAATTAATATATAACATTACAATAGATTGTAGTAATATAATATAAAGGTAGGAAAACAATCAGCAAAAAAAGTAAATATTAACATTATATCTTGAAATTGTCAAAGCATGTTACTACAAGAGTGAAGCAGACTCTCTAATTAGTACAACTCAAAGTGTGCGCAAAATTAAAGAGCAATAATTGGTACAGTGCAACAATGTTGCTCCGCAACTTCATGTAACTAACCAATTAGTTACGTTAGGTAATGTTACGAAAACGTTCCACAAGCGAATAATGTTTTTCAAGTAGTCCCACAACAAAACTCACAAAAGTGGAGAGGAGAATCTGTTGAGAGACGATAATGGCGGCTGGAATGAGTCAGAAATTTCGATATTGTTCGAAATATTGTCATGAAAACCATTGAAAAGATATGAAGAGGTGCTTTTTTTTTATAGAAACATTGCAGAATTGAGAATTGTCGAAATAACAGGATAATAAAGTTCATCCCGTAGTTATAGTAACGAAGAATATATATATATATATACTTGTGTGTGTGTGTGTACCATCCTTCAAAAAAAGAGAACAATTACAAATCTTGTTGTAAATACAATTCAATTGGTTTCCAATCGAATATGATTCAATAACTGAAGATTTTCCATTGTCAAAGATAGAAACTGTTTCAAGGACTTATTCCTCCACTCTTATAAAAATTTGCAAGTCACAAAATCTTCAGATGATATTTTTTTCCTATTTGAATTTGTGTATAGAATTGTTAAAAAGAAAACAGAATTCTTATTAAAGATTTGAACATACTACACTTAGTGATTAGAGAATTGTTTGTTATCAATCAGGTCTGTTCTGGTGGCTATTCCAGCAAGTCCAGAAATTGAGAGACATAATTTGAAAGGAAAGTTAAAACAGACATTTGATGAATTTTTGCCTTTCTAAATATTTGTGACGCTGGTTCTTGAACAGAAATTTTTTAAAAACTTTTTCGTACATTTTTTCTATACAATTGAATCCTTTTGACTAATTATGTTCTAACAATGCGCACCTCCTCTTTTTTCTTGGGCTCTTTTGCTCAATTTTATTGATTCCAAAGTCTTCAGTTTCGTACGTTGTTGGTAGTTTTCAATCTTGCCCATATCTAAATAAGAAATTGACAGTCTTTTTAAAAGTTACATCTCTTTCTAGAAAACGTATTTTACCAGAACTCGAAACATTGATTTCAAACATTTGTACTCATTAAAATTAGCGTTTACGTCATTCTGATAAAACAGGATGTCCTGTTAAAAAGAGAAAATTAACAAAAAAAAAATCGTCAAAAACCAGTAATTAATATTAAGATTACTTCATTCCTGTAAAATAGCGTCTAATGTCTGTATTTTACGATAAAAGCACTAGGTGATTTCAGGCATGCGCACATCGCTACTTTGGCAAAAATTAAAAAAAATGGCGTAGCATCTGGAAAAATCACAAGTTTTTCTGTAATTTGCTGGATATCAGTCAATGATTTTAAAGCAATGAAAATTCAGGAGTCACCAACTAGGATAAAATATTAAAAGTGTGGACATTTGCAAGAAACTACTGAAATCATCCGGGGGGCTCGTAAAGAGGTTTTAAAAAAACAACTGGAAACAATAAGCTGTCGCTAATAGTCCAGCGAAACGGATCCGGCGCGCATCACTGGAAGTGTGAATTCCTAAAATTACATCTCGTGTTTTAAGCAAGAAACTTCAATGTTTACAAGGCTCAAGTAATACGAGTACAGCAGCTACAAACGAATCACAACCCAAAGCCTGGAATTCGCTATGCATATGTTGCAATGCATTATTATGAATGATTTTCAATTTTTAAATCGCATTTGTTCCCTAATTAAGCTACATTGCATATTTGCAGAAAAATAAGTTGACATAATGTACGTAATCGGAGCTCAAAAAATCCCCGTCTTGTGAGGGAATTTGTTTATGACAGTCCAAAAGTGAATGTTTGATGTGGCACGTTGCAGCCCAGATTATTGTCGCTTACTATTTTGTTGAAAAGACAGTAACATGAAAAATTTATCTCAATATGCTGAAACAGTTTGTCTTTCTACTACTTTCATTTGAGTCCAACGATTGTTTTCCAACACGATAGTGCCTCACCTCACAGGAGTTACACGCTAGGGTAATATTAAATATGATTTTCCCTAATAGTTGGATTGGTTGTAATGGTCCAATACCATAGCTCTCTCGTTCACCAAGCATTATTCCTCTTGACTTTTCACAAGGAAATGTCAAAGATGAAAGGTTTTGTAACAAAGGTTAATTCTGTCAGCGAATTGAAAAACAAGAATTACAACATCAACTTAATCAGTAACCCTTGCAATTCTACGTAGTGTTTATATTAAAATCGACAATTGAGTGGGCCAAATCCATGGCCACCAAAGGATTACATATAGAAGCATAGTGATTTCTTAAAATTAAATTTTAGAAACTACTCTTTCACATTATGTTTTTATTTTTTAATTACATGTATATAATTCTGTGCACTGACACGTCCAAATAAGACACTTTTGATTGAGACACCCTATATATCACTGCCAGACCCTGAAAGTCTTATAGCGATTCTTAAAAATTTTTAAGAAGCTTCAAAAACTTTTTTAAATTCTGAAAGAGCTAGTAAATGTGCTGCAAAAATTTAGATGACAAAGTTTGCATAAGCCAATAATGTTCCTTAATATCAACATAACATTTGCAAAATGTATTTGAAAATTTCAATATTTTATTGTGAAATCAATTGAAAAAATTTATGCTCACCGATACCATTTATGACGTCCCTGTGTGTTTGATTTGATTAATTATCTTTGGTGTATGCTTTGCAGAACCATATTTCTTAGTATCGATCAATTCTATAGTTATTTTTCTTTCTTTATTTTTTTCTTTCAATCTCTAGAATGCATTAGCGTTGCTATATTCTTCAATATACCTTTTAGCCACCGAAGAGGCTATTATTTTTGTTATTGAAAAGTTTCGTCAGTTGATCACTTTTCAAAATTTTTTTCACAATTTTTTTTCTTTACAACCTTTAAAAATGCTCATAATTGTGTTTTGCAAGGTTTGTGGTTTTGAGCATAACTGCAAACACCGATTTGATACTGATTAGCCTAACTATGGAAATAAATACAAGATGTCATATTAAAGGCAATTTTTATTTAACTACATATAAATATTTTTTTAAGCCCTGATTCATACTATTTTCATTTTTCATGTTTAATCATGATGAAAAATGATTACTCTACTTACTTCAAACTTAGGTCATAATTGCTGTCTTTTATGTAAAAATGTATCAGTAAATACCATTTTGAAGTTATCCAAAGAAGTTTTTAAAATTCCAACTACTTATTAATTTATAAGACAATTATTGTTTGTGAAGAAATTACCTATATAACCCTGGTTTTTAATCATGAGTTTAACTAAAATACCGTTTGACTAACTTGAATGCTTGATCTTTATTGTAAGTATAAGAGAAAAAGCAAAGTTCAATTTTAAAATTATGCAGAAAAAGTTTCTTCAAGCCTCCAGCCTAATTTGATAATTTAAGAAACCTTGTAAATATGAATAATAATTCTTGATCATTGGAATATTACCAACATGATACTGGGTTTTAATCAGGATTAATTGAAATAATGTCGAGTTATTTGATTTACTGATTATTATAGATTGTACAAGTGAATAAGCTCAATTGTAAAATCTGTTGTGAAATTATACAAAAATGTATTTCTATGTGAATGTGTTTTATATATACTTCCTTATTTAATTATTTAAATTTCTTACTAAATTTTATAACGATTCTTGGTAATAAAGATATAATGTAACAACTCTCCTCTGAATTTTGAATAATTGAGTACTTTCAGTATCATACAAATAACTTCATTGTTTGGTCTTGATTAACATAGCTTAGTTCTAAACACTTTTTATATATGTTTATGAAACCCATCAAATAATATAATCTTTTTAAATAACTCTATACAATGCATTTCGAAGGATAGAGTCCATTTTAGTGGTGAAATCTGTTCTTTGCAACTCATTGCATTGGACAGAGTAGTTTTTCTGTTCCTTTTTTGTAATGATGTGAAAAAGTGTATTTCGACTGTAACAATCTGATTTATTTCTTGAAATGTCTCATATAGTTTTCAAATTTTTTTTAAAACAGTAGGCAGTGAGTTTTATCAGTCATTCCATGTTTTCTTGATTAACACCATGATAAAAGATTAAAAAAAATCATAATTATTTTGAAAGATTATACTTAATTACATTTAATGCAGCAGAAACTTCATTTAATGTAGCAGAATGGTCTAAACGACATTAGTTAATTTTTTAAATTCTACAACTAACAGTAGACATAAATAAAAAAAAATATCTTTAAAACCAAAGAAAAATTATGCAAATAAGTGCTTTCTACCGTGCTTACTGGAAGCATCTATTCCCGCAAATAAGTGCTTCCTAATGAAGATTAGATTGTATCCATCCTATTTTGTCAAACTATTTTGAAGAAACAGTACATTTTATATCATAATCAGCAGCATAAATCATTTAGTTTGACAGATAAATCATTTTTAAGTATCACATCATAATCAAGACTACCTCGTTATTTTGTTTGACGACACTTCGTAATGTTAATTGACCATAAGCTATTACTATTAACTTTACCTTCAGTTTGCAGGACAACACCCGATTCATTATTTATAACTTTTTAAAGAGTTTAACTAAATAGAAAAATGTACTTACGCATATTCTCATCGACCATTATCGACAAACAAAAACTGCTTTCAAATTATACAAATTGTGTACCAATAATGAGATTTCTTTCTGTTCGTTGTGAAGAATATAAATTGACATTCTGTTTTTGTTTATTTGTTCGTTTTTCCTCACATCATCGGAAACTATTTCAGGGCTAAGAATTCGGCAACAGACTTCGTAATTTTCAATCGCGTGGGATAAAGAAGAGACACACGAGAAATTTTTTGTGTTGAGTCCATATTCTCCTTACTGCCACACTACACGATGGGAGGATTTTTTGTTCAGACTTAATTCTATCAAATACCCATTATCGCGCATGCCAGATCTTTAGTGGAGTAAGGCTTCGAATTAATGACTTAATCGTCTCAACCCCCGAAGCCTTCATATTGTGAAAAAAAAAAAGGTTTAGGACTTGGAAACTGTCTTCTCAAGAATAGCATGCAGTGAAGCATGGTACTTTCTCTATATTCCAACTTTTCCCTTTTCTGGTCCTGCAGTAATCCGGCATTTTTATTCGGGAAGATAAACCTAATGGAAATTATTTTATGCCTTCTACTTTATTAGAATAGTATGGACTATCAATACAAAATAGTACTTTCTTTTTATCATAGTTTCAGTTATTTCGTTTGTTTATCTCTTAATTTAAGTTTTCTGTAACGTTCAATTAACTCTTCGAGGTTTTTCTATGTTTGAATTCAAAATCCCTTGCAGTAAAATGAAACGTGATTCATGTATATAAGATTGAAATTATGAGCTGTAACGAATAGATTTGATGAAATGCATATAAAAGCTACCAGGAATTTAATATTTACATTGGAGGTTAATAAGTTGATGATAGGGAATCTAAACCAGTGATAGTGAGTCTGAACCAGCTGTTGAAAAGCTGTTGTTGAACCAGAACCATTTGAAAAACATTTATATTTTATTATTATATTATATTATATATATATATATATTTATTTATTATATATATATATATATATATATATATATATATATACAGATATAGTCGAAAATCTATATACGCAAATATATATATATATATATATATATATAGTATATATATATCCAACTTTTTTTATACACGGTAGATACGTTCTTCAGAAAAACATGCAAAAAAAAAATTGGTGTAAAAAATACATGCGATATATGGTAAATTTGGGTATATGTTCCACAACTTCAAAAGATCGTGTAAGATGAAAAATTCTAAATGTTTTCCCAAAAAACCATACAAAAAAAATAATAATGAAATCAATATAACATTTCAAACAAAAACAATTCATTTTTATTACAAAAAAAAATTTCAAAATTAGTGTATAGTGAAAATTCAATCTATGGGTACACACAACATATCAAAATTCAAATTGAAAGTAAGAATAAAACTACCAACTGATAACTATTCATCGCCACTTGATAACAAGCATGCACGTTTATTACGAACTGGATCAAAAATGCTATCATCAGTAGATGTGTCAGATGTGTCAAGCACAACTTTCTGCTTTGATACAAATGAAGAGTTTCGTTCGTTATTAATGGCCTTTTGTTGTTTCAAAGTCTATTATTAGCGGGCTGTTTTTTATTTATTTATTTATTTATTTTAGTTTTTCAAGTTCCTTATATAATTCTTAATATCCTGCTACACAAAACTTAAGATTACGTTGAAATTTTAATGTAGTTCCATACTTGTAGCAAATTTCAAGCCCTCTTGAATTAAATTAGCTGATAATAACAACTTCACCTACGGCTTCGTCATTATTGTCTTCTTTATTATCATAAACTGTCATAAATTTGATCAAATCGTCCTCATCCAAAGTGCTGTTTAGCATCAATCCTTTGATATCCTCCGTTTTCATGTTGTTAAAGCCTTCACATGTCATAGAGTTATAATTTCAGAACACATAGCTGATTTTTGTACAATGAAACTTCCACTTTTGATGCAGGATTGCAAAATTTTTTTCCAACAATCATTTAAGGACGATTGGCACAACTGTTTCTTGACAAAAGAAGCATGTGTAATACAATCCATAATCATGAACTTTCTCCATGCTTCCACAACAGTCGAATTTCTTTCTTCAGCTGTATCTAAAATGTATTCAAACGTTTGCTTTATATAGTACATTTTAAATGCTGGTATAATACCCTGATCGAATGGCTGAATCAAAGAAGTGGTATTAGATGGTAAAAACAGCAATTGAATATTTGGAAAAAAAATTTGGGGATGTTTGTGTTAGAACCAAAAATTGGTGTAAAAAAGTATATTGGTGAACCGTGTTATTTCAAAATCGTGTAATGAAAGACCGTGTAAAAAATAGCTGGGTATATATATATATACACACACACACATATATATATATATATATATATATATTGTGTAATTTAACTATGTATATTTTTAGATAGCGAGAGAGGCTTCTTTAGATTATGGCTATCAATGTAAGAATACGTTCTACACTCATTTTATTTGGAAGAGGTCATTAATTAGTGGGAAATAGAGAAAACTATAGTTTTCTGAAATGGAATAATATTATAAAAGAGAAGATAGGTAAATTATCTCTTAAGGGCACTCAAACTTTTATTTCTAATATCCTGAATCATATCATTAATCCAAAATTTTTCGGGACAGTCTTTCGAATTTTTTTAAAATGTTATATCCTCAAATCCTAAGCCATTTAATACAAGTCCAGCTATTTAATTAATTTCTTCAACTTAATTATTCTTATGAGATTTATAAGAGTATCCAGATCTAAAAAAAAACTCCTCTGATTTAAGATATGTGTATCATGAAGGAGTACTGTGTGTTTGATAACAACTATTATCTATGTTGAGTAGCATGTGTTTCAGTGAAATAAAAACCCGGGACGCATTTTCGGACAGGAAGATGTTTCAATTTTCGTACTTAAATTCGTGACTTCGTAGCGAAGTACGTAAATTTACCCTGAACATGTGATGAGTAAAATTTATTTAGCATTATATTACACAAAATGAAATATGGAACAAATTTTGCTCCAGAAAGAAAAAGGATTGGTTCGGACAGAAATGAGTTGTATAAACTCCACTGCTCTGGGTAATGTAGCAAAAATCCAAATTTGATATTAATGTTGGAGTATTTTTCTATCTGAAAAGATATTAGTTGGTATGGGGGTCCTATTCTTTAATATTACTTAAAGGCATCCTTACGATTGCATCAATAGAAAAAGGAATTACAATTATTTTGCTTATTCGTTGTTTTATAAATAAAATATTTTCAATGTTTATTTCACTTTAATTACTGGAATTCATGCCTTAAATTGATATGCGGCTTATTATTTAAATTCACGTTCTCGCTTTTTGGGTTTTCAAACGAATGGAATGGTGTGATAAGATTATTGATAAGTCATTCCTTAGAAAATCATTCCCACATTTTAACAAGGTAAAGGAAGTAAAATTTTTGTAATTTTTATGTGGTTAATATCCTGCATAAACTCGCAACGCATAACCTTGTATTTTATTGACTTCTTCGATGATGGGAAGAATAACTAAAAACTCTACGGTTGACAAGAAATATCAAACATGAAACAAGCTCTTTCAGAGATCAGCTCAGTATGATACATATAATATTTGGTAATTACAATTCCTTATAACGTTATACCTTATGTAATGTTAATGAAATATTTTTGTAAAAAGTTTAGCTTGTAAAATGAAAATTAATTTAAAACGCTTAATATTAATCAATCGAAAAATTTAATTGGGTCTTCCAAAAATTTAATATGTAAAAACTCATATTCAAAAATTAAATAATCTAACTTGTAGATTGATATATTTTATTAGTTTATATTTCAGAAGGGAACTTAGAAATTGGCCGCAAACACTGTCAAATTATACAAATGTTTATAGTAATAGGCCGCCATTTTTTTTTCCCCTTGGGATTCTTAAATCATCCGTTTTCATGGTATACTAAATGAACCAAACAATTTTGGTACTGTTTTAAAATAGGGCATTCCTTTTATTCCCTTAACTTTTCTTTCCTCTCCATTCCAAAATATTTACATTATATCAAAATTATGGAAGTATAAAATGTGTTCCTGTTCCATCGAAATCCAGATGTAATTGATTTAACATATCTCACACGCGGCCATCATGCTTGCACTTTTCAATATTTTTTTTTAACTTCTAGAGTCAAAAGATATTTTCATGCTCAAACTTTGTATTCAAAAAGTAATAATAAAGGTATAAGTGAGCTGAAAATAAGTAAAACAATTATAAATAAATATCCAGTAAGTGAAAATATCAATCCTCCCAAAAACCTTTCCTTCTTTAAAAATTTTCTAAAAATATTATTTTTAAACACAACTATGAAACCAATTAGCTTATGAAAACAATTTTTTTTTTTGTATTAATAAGAAATATCAAAAGCAATTAAGGCAGGTGAAAGCTGTAAGTCTTCAAAAATGCACCATAAGAGATCTATTTTATAAAATTCTAAGTAGTCGAAGGTGATTAGAATATTGATTGGGTTTTTTTAAAGTTTATCACATATAGAGTGTATTAGAGTCTTTATTGCAAATTTTAATAATCCAAATTAATGGGGGGGGGGGTTTTTTACCGTATTGGCCTTTTTTAACTATCATTCAGGGCACTGGAACATAATATTATTTAAATCATTTTTCTGCTGGAGAGTATTTATTCTTACATGTATGTCAAGTAAACCGAATCATAATCTTTATTTGAATATATTCAATAATAATATCGAGAAGTATTTGGAAAAAAAAATCTAAATATTTTTAGTAATGTATCAAGTATAGAATAAGAAAATGGAACAAAAACCAAATGAAACAAATTATCAAGATGGAATTAAATTTTTGCTGAACCATTCTGGCATAATTTTGAAATGTATATAGGGAATATTTGAACAGCTAAACAATGTTATTTAGATATGAAGGTGCTTATAAATTACGATTCTATTTGAATAATATTGACGCAATCTTGATACAACGCAATAATAATGTTTATTTCATTCCTTTAAACTCCTGAGTTATTTTTATTACACCCACGATGACCCCACTATTTATAGACGCCAAGATGTTCAATCGAGTTAAGATATGAGGACTGTGCGGCATCCATGTTAAAACGTCAAAATTATTACTGAGAATTCACTAACTACATTGATGCCACTGAATTGTGGTATGGTACATGGTCTTGCTGAAATTTGAGGATATCTATGTTTGTGACTGAATAATTAACTAAAAGATTATTGTATATTGGTTTCAAGAACATTAATGTAATTTTAGCTATTCATGTTACCTTCACAAAGGAATATTTCATCTACATCACAGGCCTCCATGCATACTCAGATCATGATATTGCACCCTCCATATTTTAAAGTACGAACTACAATTGCGGTATAGTATTCTTCACCTATTCTTCGTCTCACATAGACTGCACCAAGTGTCCCAAATATTTAAAACTTAAGGAGAAAATTGATATTTTTAAATGATTCATTGTTACCAAAATCTTAGTGAACATATTTGAAAGATAATTTCTCTCTGTATGAAATAGTAATAAAATAAAGCTTACCTAAAATTTTAAAAATAAAATATTCGTACATATTTGCTCTTTAAAATCTTTGGGTGATTAAGTCCAATTTAACTTCACTTCCTAGTTTCTTGTAGCCACGGTAATCTAGTGGTCATGGTCACTGATTCCCTGCCCTAGGATTTTGTTGAGTTCTTGCCTTGATGTCAATGAAGACCTTCGTGTAGCGGGGCTGATGCAGATTAAATCTGACGATGTCCGAAGTCTTCCCGTTATCGTGGTGTGGAAATTTGGTGAGGTAGGGGCCAACTCAGGTGTCGTCCTCGTCACTCGACCAATATATAAAATTACGAGGTATGTTGCCAATAACCTTGATGTTACTTCTCATTGTGACGTTAATAAAATAATCTCAATCCCTAGTTCATATTTGCTAAAGCCACGATTTCCATCTTGCTTTACAACACATTTCAGACCATTAGCTACATACCTCCTTCGTGTAGAAGCGCACAAGAGTTCGAGGTCTCTCTCTCTCTCTCTCTCTAGTACAACTACTACTGCTATTCTCACAGCAATTCTTTTTCTCAACATTCTGGCATTAATACTCTGGTTTTCAAGATTATCTAATAACAAGCACAACTCAGCTAGGCAACTTGATTAAAACAAAATCTCTAGAATTTCCGCAAAACTCCTTTGAATAACGAACAATAAAAATAAACTCAAAACTGTATTACTCGTGCGCCTTTATCGTTTTACAAACTGAAATTATTTTAAAATAAAAGCGTTTTAAATGGACGCTTGCGGAAAACCGTTTGTATCTGTCTGTTACTTTTCAAGATATCTTAAGATTATGTGGGTCCCTAACACTTTTAGCCAAGGCTATATTGTGGCTCAAAAATATGAAGCGATTTGTCTGTATTGAACAAACTTTAGAACTGATCAGAAATAACCAGTTAGAAACATTCAGTAACCATTACGACATCCGGAACTTTTTCATTTGGTATAAAGTCTCAATATTTTTGTATCAAAGTTATTTTTAAACATACTGAATTATGAAATCGAGAGTAATCTTTCTCTAAAATTTTAGTTATCATCAATGCAATAAACATCCTTAAGAATTTGTTTTTTTCTCGAATCACTCTCTTGTTTTTATTTATTGTTTATTAACGTTGCAGGAGCAACATGGGGCTGTTGGTGACGAACCTTGCAATTTTGAATAAAACTTTCCCAGGATACAAACTTCCACATCACGCCATAGGAGGATTTGGAGCCTCAACTGATATAACGAGCAGCAGTCCTGCCACATGGCGGGTTTTTAATGGTATAAAGACTGAAATACACGATTCGACAAATACACAGCCGGTCATAAACTCTGACAATAACCATTAGACTACCACGGCTGCTTCTCTCGCTTTCGAGAGCTCAGTTTTTTGTTTTATTATTAACATATACTTTCAATGTAAAATATAAAATAATTTTTATTTAAAAGAAACCTTAATATTTGTCTTTACTCGACTATTTATAGCTGTTTGTGTAGGTCTGAATATATATTTTTGGATAACACATTGATTTTAGTCTAGTAGTGATTTAAAAATTTATTTATACATAGAGATAGCAAGTTTTTTTTAATATAATTATTGAAATATTTTCAAAATTAAATCTTAGGAAAATGACTAGAGTTAAATTTATCATCAAAAGCACTCAATAGCACTTCAAAAAAATACAAACCAAATTTTAAAAACAATAAATTAATTTTAAGCAATTGTGTAAATTGGTTAATTTATGAAGTCATATTAGTCAACAAAATATGTATGTTTAATCTCGAAAACAAGTTTACGAATATTACCGATCATTTTCTATAAATGCAAAAACCACACGGTGAGCTTTCAAAATTGTGATATTCATTACATAACAAATTTAAATAAATTGATAAAAATAAAAAAATCCATAAAGCTGTATTTCAAGAACATTCCGATGCATTACGTTATAGTTTACTATTACGTTATGGTTAACTATTCTTACCTTTATTTTTACATTTTTGTTACTGTTTAAAATTCATATAAAAAAAAATAAAGAATCTCTTTTTCTTATGTTCGAGAGTTTTCAGCTGATACTTGAATTTTATAATGATAACTTTTAATTACTACAGTTTTTCTAGTTTTATTATCAAAGCAAAATGGTCAAATTTTTCTGGTTAAGATCTAAAATTTTATCAATCAATGCATTAGGACTTTAGTTATCGATATTTTAAAGGTTTTGTTCAATTAGAAAAAAAAATCCACTTACAATATAATCTTGGAAATAGCAACAAAAAAATTCCAAATTTTGCATTTGAAGTATAAATCAAGCGCAAGTATATCTGACATTTTAGTAACTGCTTTTTAAATTAGAATCTTATATTTCATAAATTATTTGAAGCTGTTATTAAACCATTTCAAGTTATGAAATTTAACCATCAAGAAAAGTTAATAATTATTTTACGAAAGAAATAAGAAATAAATTATTTATTTTTCCTCTTTGTTTTTTTATTTGATAAGCATTTTTAACACTTTTTTGCGCCTTTCCATGGAAATTGCTTAACGATTTTTTCGCTACATTTTTAACCTTTTGATCCACGTTCAAGGCATCCAACATTAACTCTTGCAAAACTAAGACATTAAATAAGATATTTCTTTGCACCAAAACAAAACAAGAAATTTCTCGTCTAAGAAAACAACCTTAATCCATCCTATTCGCAGGAACTTTTTTCCCCTTTTCGAAATCCCTTAATATCTTCGGGAGGCGGAAAAAAAGAAGTTGGCGAAAACTCTCCTCACTCTGTTTCACACAATCGATCAACTCTGAGAGAAGAACATCTCGAATCCCCATCTCTAGGCTTGTGATGTGGTCTCCATGGTTACGGGGATCAACTGCCGCTGTATCTCGGGCATTGGATCGATGACGCAGGAGCGCAAATCTCCTCTCCGGAAGTGATTTCCATTCGTCGCTGATTGAAAGGGAGGGCGGGGATAAAGGCAAGGGGGCGGGGTGAGCCGGATTTCCACGTACTAAGTGTAAGTTTCCGTGTGCCAAACTGCCGCTTCCACCTCTGCTTTGCTTCTCCTACAAACTCCTTCTCTCGAGTTTCTTTTCTCGACGAAATCCGTGGTGATAGATGATGACCGGGAGATCAAGATTCTTCTTTTTTCTTTCTTCTTTTTCCTTTTTATGTGTCCCACACTCAATAGGAAGAACGTGAAATGTGGTTTTATGCTTTTTGGTATGAGAGAGAAAGGAGGACTTATTTGGATTGAATAAGCTTCCTTTTTTCCCTGATATTTATTCTGCTTTATTTCTTTTCTTTCTTCCCTGCCTCCACTCCTCCACTTCGTCTTTTATCACCACATGGATACTTGCGTTACCTTCTTTTTTCCTCGAAGAAACACCGTGTAGAGGTAGAAAATCATTTTGCGCAGTGTCTCAT
>BMAW01074338.1:414933-425404 GCA_019974015.1 Nephila pilipes
TATATATATATATATATATATATATATATATTTGACTATTGCCCTGCAATGGGTACTTGTGATATCGCAGGGAGCGAGTTTGTTGATTCGCTTGCTGAGGTCGGATCCAGTCTTCCTCAACCAGATCCCCTTGCAGTTACCATAGCATTAAAAGAAATTTTACAGCCAAGTTCCAAGCCAGATATCACAAAACTACTATCAATTTAATCAATAGAAAGACCTGGGATTTCTTGTTGGATAATCCCATACCATATGATCTGTCCAGACAAGTGGGTGTAGCTAAATTCAGGATAGTAACCGGACATAATTACCTTGGGAATCACCTTCATAGGTTTAGATCGGCGGACTCTTTGATTTGCCTACTCTGCCTGAATGGTTCTGACATGAGAAGTGATCACTTGAATTGCTGTCCTGGACTTATTGACGTAATAGCTGTAAATGCTGCAAATAATTTTGTTAATTTTATCTTACCGGTCTGCCCATCATAGACTAATAGTGGCTAGGCCTGGCGTAGGTTTATATATATATATATATATATGACATAAAGTAAAACTACTAACGTTATTGTTAAACTATTGAATTTTAAAACATGTTTTACTTCAGTCGAAACACAATAATAATTGAAAATTTAAATAACGGAAATTATGAATTTAATAATATCAAGCGAGAAGAGGGACAGATACCTCAGGATAGCGGTGGATGCAACACAATATACGTCCAATCACCTCAGTGGTAAGAAGGAAAACTTTCTCCGTTTGAAAAGTTAAAATAAAGATGGATAATCTTTATTCATCTTTCTCTTGGGAATAGATGTAGGGATCTTTAGGTATTTTATTCGGAGAGTGAATGTCTAAGAGGGATTATCTTTAACTTTACTACTTCGGAGAGTGAGAAATGCTGAACTAAGCAAAATTTAAAAAAATCGCATAATTGAATAAATTAAAATATTTAATAGAACTTAGACATTAAATAAAGATAAACTCCTTACTGAATTGTTGAAGTATAAGATAAATTAAGGAATTAAATTAAATTTAAGTGAAATCATTACAATTTTCTCTCTCCCTCCACAAGACGCAGATGTGTGTCAGGCCTTTACACACAACTGTACCTTACAAGGGTTTCTAATTAAGAAATTGTAATGTTAATTTAAACTAGAGTTGTACCTAAAAATCTCTTCACCTCTCTATAAACATATAAACAGTTTCGAATAAATAGATTTAAAAAATGTTAAATGATAAGGTAAGCAAAACTATATCCATATGAATAGTTAACTTAAAGATATGTGAATTCGCACGTTACCACAAAAATGCATATCACATAACAAGTAATCATTCGTAATATAATGAAATGCATTACAAAAAGCATGGTTTAAGCAAAATATTTTAAATTCTATATACACCACAAGTTTAGTTGATACAATTTTACATACGTCATTACCGTCTAAAATAAAAGTCCTGAATAGGCAGACATATCATAGTGTCCATGCACTCTAACAAACACTACGAAACGTGGTAAATGCCTACCTATACAGATTTAGAAATCACATGATGGAATAAATTAAAAGATTAAATGGAATTATATCAAGAAATAAAGATAAACTCCTTATTGTGATAATTAAAATATAGGATAAATTAGGAAATTAAATTAATTGTAAGTGAAATCATTACACACACACATACATACACACACACATATATATAGTGATTTTGGCCTCGAATTAGGAAATTATGAAGGCTCAATTGGTAGAAAGGAGCTTGAATTTTGTACAGGTTGTTACAGAACTGTCTTATCAAACTAATTTTCTTTTTCTTCAGCATAAAAGTTATTTAATCCGTGATTATTGCTGTTTTGATTTTCATTCTTCAATCATGATAAATATTCGTTACAATATCAAGAAATTTATGCCATGATCAATATCATGTGACTATAGATGCATGTATCAATATTATTTTGAACTTATCCAAACATTTTTTTTTTAATTTCTTACCTCATGTAATTATTTAAAAAATCTTAATAATTTACTAAATGATTTTGGTAATAACGATATTAGCCTTGCTGCCTTTGTTTTCAGTCTTGACAAATCAAGAGAGTGTACAAATAACTACGAAGTTTAAACTATATTGATAACAAAAGTAAATAAATTTAAATGTAGAAATTATTTTGAAGTAGCTCAAAAAGTTTTTCACAAACATCGAGCTTCGTTTTATTATGTAAGAATTTACAATAATTTAAAGAATAATTCTTTATAATTAGAGATGTTATCAATATAATTTTTTTTTATCATTACTGCAAATAGTATTCAAATAACATCCATAAATAGTCCTTATAAGTAGCATAATTTAATAGTCTAAAATGTTGTATATGTTTTTAAGTAATTCAAACATTTATTTCTCGGTAATTATTTCACATAGAAATCCTTATTTAAACATTTATTTTAAAGAACTTCAAGTTTTCTAAGCATTTTTGGAGCAATTATGCGCAAAACTTTACATAACATATTATTTTTTAATTCTACTTTTAAAAGGAAAAAAATTACGAATTGATAAGACTCCGGAATAATACAATGTGGAAAAAAATACATTTTTCACAAATTGTAATAATAATTTTATGAAAATTTAGAAACAATTCGCATTTACTGGAAGATAGTCTTGTTAGTGTTTTATCTACTCATTTTAGGCAACAGTTCTATAGTTCCTGAAATGAAATAAAAAGGATCTCAAAAATATCTGCTTATGCAGTAAAGCCATTTATTTCCTAATACATAAACTCTAAATATATTTTAAAATATCATTTTCACTATGAATTTTTCAAAACAACTACCAAATACCTATAAAATTGTTTATAATTGTTGCTGATGTAGCTCAAAATTGCAAAAGCCGGAATTCAGTTTTGAATCGCTCCCTTTAGAAGCAGCTCCCTTTCCACTCAATTTCGCTTTGAACAATCAATAAAAAGCAGTTAATTGTGCTCGTAATCGCCGCTTTCGAAGGGGGCGACGGAGATTATCGTAGAGATGACACGGATAGCGGCCACACGCTGAGTCCCGACCCGAAATGAAAAGCCCCCGATCTTTTTCGGAGAGCCCGCCTAATGAAAATCTATTGATCTGAATTGTGACCTGCAGAGAGATAAAAACACACACTCCCTTTTCGCGGATTTGGGAAGGCCTTGGTCCGTGATTGATAGAAACTCTTTTATTGCAAGCATCCAAATTAAGACAGAGTATCCCGGAACGGAAGTTGGAGTTGACACGGCGGCGCCGCAAAATGCTGTTAATGAAAATAGAAGTGTCACATGGTTTAGCGAAAAGAAACCCTATTTTACCAATTACTTTTTGAGGTTTCTCTCTTTCGTCTCTCTCCCAGTGTCGCTTTTTTTCTTCTTCTTTAGTTTAAAAAATAGATGGTGGAAATTAATTTTAGTGGTGGTTTATTTTGTTTGGGTGGATTCTTTGCTTTTATTTTTGGGGAAGAAAATCTCTTGCTATTTTTAAACAGACAAACTTCGAATCGTTTCAGACTTTAAAGTCATATATTTATTGGTTAAGTCATATAAAAAGCTTCGTTTTAAACGTATTTACGCGTATTAAATTTTATGTATACATTTAGTTAATCTTTTTTCTTCTCCCAATTTTTTTATCAGAATCATTTTTCATTATTTTGAATGAACAATATTTTGCTAATCTAACGAACCATAAATCATCATCCTGATTTCTTCTCAATTGTAAGATTCTACAATTATATTCAAAGCTAAGAATTTTCTATTTCATATTGGGGAACAAGATAGGTAATATTATTTGAAGTATTATATCGTTTATTTTCCTTGCGACAAGTTATTTATTGCATTTTTAAGGAAATCTCCATGTATCTTTTTTATAATTGAACTAAAAATGAAGTTCAAATGGTTTATCATCAATCCAAGCATGTGGATAATTTTAAAGGTTTTGAAGATTTATTTAAGGTTATGAATAATAATAATAAAAAAACTTCTTAGAAAAGAATGCAAAAATTGGTTTATAAGAAAAAAGGTTTTTAGTGAATTAAACGTAAAAAATTTTTTGAAAAAATCTCGTATTCTTGAATCGAATGAATCTGCAGGTTCAAACTGATATAGTAGATATGCAGTCTTTAATTGAATTTTGCATATATATTTTATTTAAGAACTGGGAGTTTCCGCCCCTTTCTTGTTTTTACGCTTGATAACTTTCAGAAAAAGAAAGAAAATAAAACTGTTTTGAAGATTACAAATATATCCAGGCTAGCTCTGCTCCTTCGCTGCGAAATGTTCAATGTTATAGCAAACTATCATAATTAAATTTTAATTTTTATAACTATTTAAAAAGAGCTTGGATATTACGATTATACTTATCCATTTTCAATAAATTAAATCACAAAAATTAAAATTTAACAAATTTTTTAAATAAAAAATATTATTCTAGTTTAACATATCTAAAAGCTATAGCTTTTCTTGAAGTTATAGCTGAAATTCTTACATGTAATAGTTTATACTATAATGGTTAAGTATATTCCAAAAATACATCTATATTAATTGGTTGCGTAGATGACTTGCTCTCTTTCGAAAAATTAAAGAACTGTCTACATAATAACGATGCATAAATAACATATTTATTTGAAACAGCATTGTTTGAAAAGCATTTTCACTCGTATTAAGTAACCTGACAAAATGTTGTTGATTTGAAAGAAATAAAAAAATATCTGTTTGTTTACCTTTACATATTAGAACTTCCTAATGATTTTAAATGATACCTCATTATTCGTTACATTAAAACGTAACATTCGTACTATGTTGTTCGAATGGGGATGGAGTTGGACTATAGTATGGATTAGATATCAGTGTTCATAAGGGGTTTTTGAAACTACATGCCTTCATCTGTAGGAGTTAAAAAATTTACTTTATTTTCAATATTCTTGTTTCAAAATTGGGAATGTTTTGTTTTTAAATGCCTAATATCTATGAGTATGATATTCAGAATAAATTTTTCAAAAATATGATTTTATTTTATTATTTCTGTATACAGCGAATCATTAATTTTAGGTATCAATTAGTTATGATGTTAATTCAAATGTAAATATATGTTAGATGGAAGAAAAAATTCTGTACACTAAGTTTTTTATAATGGAAAATCTAATATTCATCATAATGTTTCTAAGATATTTCCAATAACTTATTATTAAATGACTGAACTTTAAATAAAACTCAGTTTTCTGCATGTATAGGAAACAAATTATATATTTTAACAAAACTATGTATTACTTCTAAAGCATAAATATAATTCTTAATGAACTGAAGTGCTTCTGGAACTAATAACTCAGATTCCTTACACGTTTGTTTTGAAAAGAATGTAACTCTTGAATCGAATCTATTTTCGTTAATTAAAGATTTATTAAACCACTCGAATTGATTTAAATTTGAGGTATAAGTTCAAATTACAGTTTATGATCACATAACAGTTGCATTTTTGTTTCTAAAAGTAACAATTTTACTACAGTTAGTACAAGAATATTAAATCAGAAATTTTGTAACAAAAAATTCATTAAGTGTATGCTAAATAATATATAAGATGAAGAAAATGATACTTGCAAATAAAGGAGCGCTTATTTAATTCCCTTAAAATTTAAATTGATATATATTTTTCTGTTTAAACTTCATATTCAATACAACAACAGTATCGAAGATAAATTCAAAACATACTCACTTGATTGTTTGATTCTCATATTTGATGCAGGAACAGATTTACAAATAAATACATGACACTCATTTTTCTATTCCACACTCATAATTGATACAGACATATCTTTAAAAATGAGTATGTGAAGTTTCCATTTTGAGTACGTGCCTGTTACTAAAAATGAGTATGTGCGAGTCTTAAATTTGAATACGTTGGGATCGGAGCTATTTTGAGTACGTGAAGTATTCTAAAGTGAGTACTTTGTACTCGATTTTGAATACCCGTTTTTCGCAGTGTATATGTTCACTCTTGAGGTGTAAGATTTAGAGCTCATTTTACAGAAAAATTTAGGTTTATTTCAGTAAATATTTTAAAATCTCTTTTTTAGGTTTGTTAATAATTTTGATATCTATTTATTTTATAAAAAGGTGTAATTCTAATTGTGTATATGTTCAAAATCACAAAATCATTTTAAATTTAAATAAATCCAATTTGCAGTAAGTTTTAAAGTTGTTTAGCGATTTAAAAAAATTCTTTGTAAGTTTATTTATTGTTTTGATTTACGTTGTTCACTTTTACATCACGTTACTTTTCATGACAACTAGTTTAAAATAAACTTTTATCAAACTCTTTATACAAGACAAATTTAAATATTCTGACAGAGAAATATTGATAATATGCAAATATATTGAGACTTGGGACGCATCACTGAAATTAAAAAAGCACAAAATAATTTTTTTTTACAAAATAAATTCCTTCTGCAAATATAACTTCAAAATGCAAAATATTTTTTTTACAAAATAAATTCCTTCTGCAAATATAACTTCAAAATTCAATTTTTTTTTTTTTTACTAAATAAATTCCTTCTGTAAATATAACTTCAAAATACAAAATAATTTTTTAAAAAATTATATTTCTAGACTATGTCAGAATTCCTAATGCATTGGTGAACAAAAATTTAAGACGAAGTAGAAATATTAGCATATCAGCGGAATGAAGAGACAGAGTGGTGTGAAAGACCAATCAGAAGATTAACTAGGGTGAGATATGGTAGCACATACACATATTTGCAGCTAGACGTAATGCGGTGGTGTAGAAGCGGGATAAAGCACTCCGGTGGAGTAAGGACATTTCTGGGAAAGCGATTGAACGGCGTTTATCAGTTTAAATGACGTCGAGTTGCTGCCTGAGTTTGAAATGCCAAACAATCAATCTGTTAGAGGACATCAAGATGATTTTACCTGAGGTCGAATTATTGGAAAGATGGAGGATGGTCAAATTGTGTCAAATGTGGCTACGGATTCCCGGATTGCTCACAGCATCGTTTCACTACTTTGGAGAGAATTTCAAACTGCAGAAACATCTGTCCGACGGTTTAGCAGTGGTCGTCCACAAGCAACCACACCAACGGACGACCGGTATATTGCCTTACTGGCTAGAAAGAACAGGTAGCAGATAACGGGAGAAATCATTGAATATACGGCGAAAGCGATTTGATTACTGATATCACTTTTTATTGAGGCCAAGAGGCTGCACAGTAGTGGTCTGTTTTCCCGACAGTCTTTACGGTGTGTACCTTTAATCCCTGCTCTTTGGAGAAGGCATTTTCTGCGGTTCTGGGAACACTAGAATTGAACAGATAATCAATGGGTTAGAGTACTTCTTACGGATGAGAGCAGGTATAGTCTGAGTAGCGATTCTGGACGCATATACATCTGGAGAGAGCGGGAAACCAGCAATAACTCTTCCAATATCATCGAAAGAGACCTATTTATTGGTCGTGGTGTTCTCGATCGGAGAGGCATCATACTTAGTTGCCGTATCAATCTTTACATTTTCGAAGGGGGCTCAGTCACCGGGCCTTCTATTATAACGAGATTCTCCGTCAGCAAGTGCGTCTTTTTTAAAGGCATTATGGGTTCGTAGTTCATTTTCGTGACCGACAATGCGCCAGCTCATCACACAGTAACTGTCAAAGAGCTATTGGACAATGACATTGAACGAATGGACTAGTCAGCAAGGTCCCTGGTTCTAAATCCCATTGAACATGTATGTGACATTCTATTGAGGCACTAAGCAGCACACAACAGCAACGATTCCGGATCTCCTAATGGCGGTTCAAGACGAATGGGCTGCAATGCCTCAACAACTCATTGACAACCTCGTACTCAGCATGCAGCATGAAACCTGCATAGCAATAACGGGAGACCATATCCCCTACTAAATGCTCGATATTTTTGGCTGGACACCTGTCACATAAATGTTTCTGCCTTCTATCGCAAAATATGCTCCATGCTACGTTTTCAGTACAGTTCCTTTTTATCCTTTTGATTTCTTTTTTGGTAAGTTTTACTTACATTACTCATGTTCTTACGTCTTATATATATATATATATATATATATAAGATAAAGCAAATAATTTATCATTAAAAAACACAAAAGGAAGAGAACAATTAAAAACCAAAATAAAAAAAAAACAAAAAACATTAATAGAACTAAGTAAAAAAGTTGAAACTGAATCAAATTTGAAACTAAGAGATGAATCAAATTTGAAATTAATTTGAAACAAAAAATAAATCGAATAATTCGAATACCCAACAAAACAAAACATGCATATTCAGACAAAGGACTGAATTGTGGGGTTAAACTAGTTCTATGTTACCAACCCTCCCCCAATGCATCTTGTTGGGTAAAATTGGATTACTCCAAAAATTCAAGTTGTAATTTTAAAAAAAGAACCAATAAACAAAGAAGAAAAATTGAATGGCGAGATATTTCAATTACTAATTATTTTCAAAAACAAAAAAAGAAAAAAGTTTTATCCAATTAAAGCTGATCCATTTAAAATTATCTTTTTAAAATTATCCAATTAAAATTATCCATTAAAAGTATCCAATTAAAAATATCCAATTAAAATTATTCAATTAAAAATTTAAGATTTTTTTCGAAACAATAAAACATTATAATTAAATATTTTCAGTTAAAAACCTTAAAAACTATATACCCGAATCCGTGCTTTTCATCGAAGTTCAATTCAAATTTCATAGTTGTAAAGGCAAAGATTCAAAAGATCATATCTTTGACAAGTGATCATGAATCTGATTGCAATAGGTTAAGTAACTTTTTAAGTGATGATGTCCACCAGCATGCACTGTTGCCAGATAAATTTTGGAAGTCAATAGTACTTAACTAATTTGAGTATAAAAAGTTTCAATATAGAATATTTAATATTTAATAAAAATCCACCAATAAACCAATCATGACCAGAAATCATATTGAATTATCAGAATTTTATTTGTTATAATTATTTAAAATCCAATTGAGTTAAATATGTGCGTGTAAATGTGTAAAAATACAGAAATGTTTCAAAATATCTTCACAACTAGACCACTAACTAGCTGACTTTGTAATCCTAACGTTGTGTGGTGGATTTGTTTTGAAACGAAAGTTCAAAAACCTATGAATGTCCCGAAAGGCAATAGCCCCATGTACAAGTCTATCTTTTTGAATAAGTCACCAATCTAAAAGATATTAGAGTAAGCTCTTATTCCAAGTTATAATTATTAAAAACACATACAAATCAAATCATGAAACAGATTCCACTGAGAAACCAACACAATACAAAAATTTCCCTAGGCATTAGACATTATCTACACAATGTCACTTCAATATCCTCCGAAATCCCCATGGGAAATCCCAGAAACACATCAAAACAAACCATCATGCAAATCACTGGGAATATATCTCTTTAAGAAATCTAATGGATAATCACATTCTTTACATTCTGTTATAAATTTTTTAATATTATTGAATATATCTCTATCATATGTAACTAACAGTTTATTACGAAGCAAAAAATTTAATATAATGTTTCTGTACATGGATAAATGAATATTGCTTTCCCAATAGGGCATTTTAATTATCTTAAACCCGAATGCATCTCTTTTATCAAATAAATTACTACAAATGATAGGATCCTTTATCTGTAACTTTATATCCAAATATTAAGCCCCACCCGCATCTGAATTTGTCTGCAATAAAATCAAATATTTAGGATACAATTCAATGTTCGGCTTAAAATCTTTACATTTTCTAAAAATTATTAGGTCGTCTATATATCTAAATAAAATATAAAGAGAGATGTTAAGGTGGTTTGATTCATAAAAGTGTAAATAAAGATTAGCTAAAATGTTGCTAGCTGGTCATCCTTGAGCTAGGCCTTCTTTGTTTGTATATTTGCTTATTGAAAAGTATATAATTCTCTTGCAATACTAATTATAAAAGGTTTTTAAATTTGTTCATTTTTATAGTATTTTTTATGCCATATTGATTATAAAGTATCAACATAACTTTAATCATATCCTTTATATCAATTAAATTAAAAAGATCCTGAAAATCATAGCTATAGATTGCTTGTACCCATGTATTGCCTATGGAATTAAGTAATTCTATACTATTTTTAATAATAGCAGTTTGCTCAAGCTTTTCTAAAATATAATTTAATACATTCTGTAAGATTTTACCAGATTTAGTTATGTATGTTTTATATCCATTCGTAATAGTTCTAAATTTAATTGGGTTTTTATGGAATTTAGGAGTTAAAAAACATGTGGGAATTTTTTATTATTGAACTGTAAATCAATTTTTTTGTGAAATGCATCTAATCTATTAATAATTTCTCTGTCTTTACATTTTGAGAGAACAAAAGTTTCATTATCCTGGAAATACTCATTCATCTTTTTGAAATAAAATTGTTTACAAATGAGTGCAAAATTTCCAGGA
>BMAW01074338.1:430404-444705 GCA_019974015.1 Nephila pilipes
TTGAATGTTTTTAAATTAATTTTAATAGTAATGTTTTATTTATTTATTTTCATTTATTTATTTATTGTTTTTATACATTCATTTATTTATTTGCAACTTTTAAAGTTTTTTTTTAATAGAATTAGATAAATAATTCCTTTCTACAATTGTTTTTGTCATTTTTAAAAAGTTTCAACGCTTTATTCAGATGGAGTTGCATTGGTAAACATTGTACGTTACATTTTGTTTTAGAATGCTTATTTTTTTTATTAATTTTTGGTTTAATTGATATTACTCCTTTATTTAGATTTTTCATTTGGTTTTACATTATTTTAGATTATTTCTTATGTGTAATTTGGTTTATTGAAGTGAAATTGAAGTTGTTTACTATGCTTATTTTCTTTTTTGCTGCAATTGATTTTTCTGAACTTGTTGATTT
The DNA here is from genome assembly GCA_019974015.1 of Nephila pilipes. Taxonomy (NCBI): domain Eukaryota; kingdom Metazoa; phylum Arthropoda; class Arachnida; order Araneae; family Nephilidae; genus Nephila; species Nephila pilipes. The sequence continues at coordinate 430,823 of BMAW01074338.1, forward strand.
TTGGTTTGTTATCATAATTTTATCATGTAATTCACTGAAGTGTGATAGATTGATCTATAATTACCGGTATAAACACACATTATTCCATTCCAAAGTATGGAACAGTACTAATTATAATATTTCCATTATTTAACTTTTCTATTACTTTGCTTTCTTTTAAATTGTTTAGTTTCTCGATAGTTTGTTTTGAATTTTTGGGTTTTTAGGTTTTAAACTTTGAATTATTTAATTATTTAATCAAATTTTTATCGGATTTGCGTAAATATTAATTTGTTTTCTGAGGATTTCTTTAAAAATTTATTTTTTTCTATTAATAGTTTTGCTTCAGTTTTGGGTATTCTTAGATTGTTGTATATTATTATTTGTGCTATTTGTGTTTTCTTTATACACACACACACATATATATATATATATATATATATATATATATATATATATATATATATATATATATATATATATATATATATATATATATATGACAAATTTCCCATTCGAAAGTTAGAACGATATTTATATTACATTGTCTCCATTTTTGTTCTTCATTATGTCTTTTCTTTTCTCTTAAGTTATGTTATGTTTTGGGTAGTTTTGTATTCAACTAAGTTGCAATTTCAATAAATGGTTTTTATACGTTTTTATTAAAATTATTAGCATAATTTGTATTTCAGAAACTTTTGCTATTTTCGTTATAACATTTTGCATGTTTTTAATTTAGAGCTATTTTTTTAAAAAAAATTTTTGTATAGTTATGAGAATTGTTCCAATAATTTACTACTTTTTTCCATTTAATTTTGCAATGTTTATAGATTTTTAGCTTTCATAAATTTTCCTTATTTGCTTTTAGAGGTTTTAATATGCACTTCTGATTTGTGTGGTTTTGTATAATTAAAAATTATCTAATTAACTTTAATAATTATTTACATTCTTGTTATATATATATATATATATATATATATAAAATTTATTTTACATAAGATACGAAAGAGAGGTAGTTACATTGAGAAGTGGTGGATGCACAGCAATATGCGTACAATGCAAGCTGGATCACTTGTTATTAGATGGAGGGATCTTTAAGTATATTATATGGTGATTAATTGTCGATAGGAAACTCACCACCAGTTTGGAGCGCCGGAAAATGTTAGTCAAAGCAGATTTTAGAACGTGTGATCGAATAAATTAAAAAAATTTCATAGAATTGCATCAGGAAATAAAGATGAACTGCTAACTGTAACAGTTAAAATAGGAAATAGGAAAGTAAATTAAAATTAATTGTAAGAATCATTGCGCACACAAACATACACACGCACACTCATATATATATATATATATATATATATATATATATATGTGTGTGTGTGTGTGTTGATGTTATTAAATAAAATTAATAAACATTGGTATCGCTGTTATAATAATGATACAATGTTTGTGTTTACGTTATGAATAAAAATAAAAGTTGGGTGCGGAAGTATTTCTACAGCAATCAAAATGTCAAAAGTTTTATTAAACCGTATTACCAAAAAAAGGGTATACTTTGAAATTTAAAAATATATCAATATCTGAAAAATATAAGAAAAAATTGAATTCGCAATTTTTTCATTAGTCTTCATATAGATCCCATTGCAATTAAATAAATTGCTTAAGAGAGGAAATGATTCTAAGCATTTTATTTGGCATAAACTTCAATAAGCCGCGGATATATCTTATTAGAAAAAATTTAAAGATGATAAGGGGAAGAAAAGAAATACTATGATTAAATATTTTGTGAGTTTTTTGTGTCATCCAAAAAATTTAATATATAGTTGCAAAATAAGAAATATCTGCAAGGTGTGAATATCTATTTTCAAGCCACTGACTTCGAAGACGAATTTGATAATAACGCTCCTCCCTTGATAATTCTTTAATGATATATTTTTCAGAAACGAAATTATTTTGATAATGTTTTTTAAATAAGTGGTCAGCCCTTATTTTATAGAATGGCGAATGGGAAATTAGTTTCACTTCTCTTTATACACGGTATTATAATATGGCTTTGATAAGCTTAATACTTTATAAATATCGAGTTTCTATCTCTTTTTATATTTTGTAAACATTTAATTCTTCCTTTACATACGTTTCATTTGGCTGATTTATTGATCAAGACCAATATTTGCTTAGAAGAAAATATTGGTCTTGTCGTTTACTCGTATATTTTCAGAAATATCTTATTTTTAATCTTCTGTTTCCATGATTTATTTTTAAAAAATAGCTATTCCTCTTTCAATAAAAATGCACTCTGTATTCATATTGTGGAAGAAGAAATCTGTAATGTTTCGAAGAATTAGCATGTAGCTGTGATGCCTATTTTTAATGGAATGCATTTGCATATCTCATTCAGATATCAAATCTTCAAAAAAAATTCTGTTTTTCTTCGCATATATAAAGGAATTTCAATGTGTAAAAGGCGAATTTAAAAGCTTGTCTTTACGTTGCATACTTTCAAATTATTCCATGATATCAATATTACCTTCGATCGATTACTTTTGAAATATAATCCAATTTCAATGGGCCGATCGATAGTTCTATCTACTGTTAAAATCTCGATAGTATTGTAGAAATATCAGTAATTCAAAGATAATACTATAGATAATCGAATCAAAAGTGCTTAAAAACTATTCGGAAATTAGAAGAAAGTTGAGTTATTTAATCCGATTTACTTCTCAATGTAATTGTTCGACCAAGATTAAGTTAAACAGCACTAGGGAAAAGACTTCTTCCTACGGCATTTTGAAAAAAAAAAATTTTCTCGGGTTTATATGACATTCAAAGAAAAAAGTTAACTCAAAAGCAATTCTTGAATTAATACGATGAGTATAAGTATGAGATGCGTGCCATTTTATCAGCAAATAATTAATAGCATCATAACAGGAAATCGGATGTAGATACAATTGAAATGAATAGTACAAAATGTACGAATTAAATTATTGCAAAAAACAATTATTGTTAATTATGTAAATTACGCTATCTCTTAGAATTTGTGTGTTTTTGAATGAGTTTTCGAAAGGTTAAAATGTGTTTATTGCATGAAGAAATTGTACAAAAGCTATTAAAATACGTTTAAAGGACTCTTCTAAAAGCAGTGGTGCTAAATTTGAAAAATAAAATAAAAATTCAATTTGGAAATTTTTTTTAATTTTTTAGTGTTTTTATTTCAAAACTTATTGTAAAGATTTTTATTAGATATTAAAAATTATTTTTTCATTTCTTACAGTATTTAAAAAAGTCATATTCTTACACCTTTATCATGATTATAGTAAAAAAAATATACAAAAGACCATAACCGAAGCATTTATATATAACTTTCTAACCTTTTAATGCTTTCAAATTTACGATTATTTTTAATCTTCTTTTATATCTTTAATCGTGAAAATTGCCATCATGATTCTAACAACCGATACCTGGGATTATATTATTTTATTATCAAATAATAAATCAGTCATGAATATTCTCCACAATATCCCAAGTTACTTTTAAGCCCTCTGAATTGAAAATAATCCTAAAATTTACTCTACTTAATGTCCTATACCTACATTTATTACCTCTGTCACGAACATTAGACAAATATCCATTAAAGTGTGCGTAAAAAAGAAAATGGGAACAGCCCTCTCAATGAAAGTGATGGGAGGTAAGCAGGTGAATAAACTGCGGTGAAATCCGATCTGGCTTTAAAAACCTCAAAAAAAGCATAGGGCAAATACCAATGTTCCTTTGCGTCACCCTCGCCATAAAGCAAACACAGCCGCACGCAGACGGTTCAGGGTGCAACATAAGGATGGACCTCTCTTTACCTCGAGTCCTCTCCCCCCGCCCCTCGTAATCGACACCCTGGCCATTCTATTTTTTTCTATTATGTGATAAATGATGGTAGAGGAGTCATAAAATATTGTGATTTGGTCATCTAAAAGATAATACGGCTCGCAATGGGGGTTAGATAAAATGAGGGGGTGGAGATGTTTAACATTCGATAGTGTCACGATATAAGGTTTAGTGGGGTATTGGAGTCGTATACTAAAAATAAAAGTTTTCATCTACAAACATATCAACAGAAAAAAGAAAGTTACTTTGTGCATGTGTGTTATCGAGACTTGAATATTTTAATGTCACTAGTGTTAATACGCAGAAAGCCACCTTAGATTATGAACTTTTTAATGTTAAAATGAAAATGATGTTTGATAATTAAAATATTAATTCTACATAGATTTACCACTAATCCAACCTATCGCAATGTTCAAAAAACATTGCGATAGGTTGGATAGATTGTAAATCAATTTAGAATTGTTTCTAAATTGAAATGTTTATTTCTACAGTTATGTAACTAAAAATTATGGATTTAATATCAATAGAAACTTCGTTGTAACGAATTTTATAATCTATCTGCAATATTAAGTGTTTTGTGCAAATTCTATTATTATTATTAAATATATCAACAAGAAAACTCACTTTGACTTTTTTTTATTTTTCAAAAATTTGCTTCTGTGGCACATAGAGTTGTAATTCTTTCCTTTAATGAGGTTTTATTTACTTTCTTCTAATATTATTTCTGCATAGAAATGTGTATATGTAGGAATAGGAGTTTCTGTTCATTTATATGAACTGTTCTTAATTACTTGTTCTTGTTCATGTTTAAAGAATAGTTTTTAACCTGTTTTTTTATTTACTTGTTCTTAACATTCCTCGAACCAAACCTGAAAGGTATTCAAATGAATTTAATGATATATTAATAATACATATGATTACTTTACACATTTTTAGAAAAAACTTTTTTTGGTATTAAAATAATGCTAAATATCATATTATTTTCCAATTTTATCAGCAGATAACAAAAACAAAGGATCTTTGATAATTTCTTAATACGAGTGTTTTTTATGTATTTACTCGTTCAAAATAAATAAATGAATTGAAGTAAATGCAGGTAAAAAAGAATTTGAAAACTTTTTTATATCATATAATGTAATGAGAATTTTAGGCAAACACATTAAATATTTCTATAGAAAAAAATTAATTAAAAAAAAGTCCACTTTCTTTGCTTCAATATGCAATGTATAAGATATACTTTTTCTAAAACACACAGAATGATTTATAAATATATTTAATTTTAGTTTGTCGTTTGTGTAAATATTAAATACTATGTGCATATATATATTGAATTAGTTTCTATTTTTAGTAAAAGGGGGGGGGGAATTATAAAGGCACACATGAAATATATATTATAAGAACATTTTTTATTAAGCTCTCTTATTCACTTATCTAATGCATCGAACATCGAACAAAATAAAGAAAAAGTTTTCAAAAAATTATTTTGAAAATCATTCTTAGATTTGAACAAATTCAAATTAATTGTAATATGTGTATATATGTGTCCAATATTGTATTAATATATATAAACCTGTTGCAGCAAAACACCTCTTCGAATAATTAGTCTTACATTATAAGCTCTAAAATACATAATGACAGTAAAAATATTCTATGTGAGAATTATAAATTCATGAGCATTATACACATCATATAGATGTTCTTTTCCCCTTTCTAATTAATATTTAATAAAAAATGCGAGAATTTAAGAGTGGGTTCATAAATTTAAAAAAATAACAATATAAATAAGATCGAAAATAACAAAGTACAGTTAAATAGGAGGGAGAAATTCAGTTTTGATTCCATTTGGATGTAGAAATCGATTACGAAATAGACATGAACGAAACGTACGAAACGGGAGGAAAATCGAAAACCTGCCTGTCCAAACAAGCCGCTCCACTATGAAATCATTTATTTTAATTATTTACCGATCTTAAAGATTTTCGGAACTCCTTCGAAGACCTGGTGGATAAGACTTGCCAGCTGCAAGAGCTAACTTCGTTTCCTTCAATTCGTTCTTCTTTTGATACAAACCTAGCACAACTGGATTCGTTCTTTGAGTCAGATCTATCCGAAACAGTGTACCTTTCAGCTGTTTTCATAGTCCTATGTAGTTTGGTGAGCGCTTTTCGGATGACATGACACCTTCGCACGAATTCCCTGCTCAAGGTCGGCTAGAGAAATTACAATTTTCTTTCTTTGAACAAAGGAAGTATTAGTAGATAATGGTATCACTACATGCATTATTAGTTAAATATACATAAACTTAAGAGAAAACTTGATATATCACGAGCATTCACATCCTCAAATAATATTCTATCGCAGTTCATTAATTTTCGCCTGTAACTTATGCAAACGTTTTTAAGTTTTCAAATTATAAATATTATGTTTAAGCAACTACGTTGAAACTACATTGGGTATGGTAAGATGCTCTAAATTGTTCGAATGCCTCATTTGGTAACATTTTATATAACATTTAGTTTGCTTTATATAACATATAGTAAAACAAACTATAATTAAATTAATTTTTCGAGAGAAAATATAATAATTTCTTATATTTTCAAGATTTAAACTCCATTAAAGAATTACATAAATAGAAATTGAATGAAAAGAAGTCTGATTTAATTGTACTGTCATCACTTTAAAACTCCGAAATTTCTCATTAATTTGACTGGAAATTAAACATTTAAAGGAAATTGAGAATACTCACCTCTTTAATTTCTCAAGTATCGTGTTATGCACAATTATTAAATGACCATTTAATTTCAATAGGCCTCTGGCCGCCTAGGTCACTAGACCTCACACAGTTTTTTTTTTTTTTTTTTTTTTTTTGCTGAATTATCTCAAATTTAGGGTTTTCCAGAGAAACCTGCAAACATCTATGTATGAAAACAAATCATAACTGAAAGAAATCTCATTAATAATACCAACAATGTTGCTAAGTGTATCAAAAAACTTGTTTCAAAGTGTACATGATTACATTCAAAATGATGGCGAATATTTTCAATATTTCTTGTAAGGAGTGATAGTGTAAAAAATTTGAGTTAAATTAGGGTTTTCAAAAATAAAAATTATCACAGGATTAAATAACATTGTGCGCCTCCATTTCTATTTTACCTCACAAATGAAGTTGTAACAGTCTGACATTGTTGAAAATTGTCTTCCACCCTTAAACAAGGTTCAAACAGTTATACTTCAATGTTAGAATAGTTGTCACATCCGTCAGATTTAAGGGTAATAAGAAAAAACCAACGGGTACTCTTTTAAATTGATCACCTTGAATAATACTTGTAATCTTATGAAAACATTTCAAACATTACTTGAATTATCTTAAAGCCAAGCATGATGATGGTCATTTGACCGACAGATTGCCTCCTTTGTTGATCTACATGATGGGTAGAGGCATGCCAGGGAGATATGGACCTTCTCTTCCTGATGGATCTAACTGTTTCGTTCCCGGGTAAATGTCTTGTTTTGACCTCCTCTTATAACATTAATAAATTACAATTCTTTCATGATATTTCATACTTCCCTCTTACTTAACAGAAAAAAAAAAAAAAAAAAAAAAAAAAATAAAAAAATTGTTGTAAAAAAAATTTTTTTAAAAAGGTTTTAATTATATTACTATATCTCTATTAATATTACTGCCTCTCTTTATAATTCGAATGATTTTTTTTCCGGCTACATTTCTTTTAGGAAATCATCTTATTGTTAGTCCACACACAAAATTAAATTCATACAGAGGTGTCAATTCTGAACCTTACTTGTTGAGTGTTCTAAAACAATTTTCAAACAGAAAGATCATAGTTAAAAGAGATGCAATAATTTTTCCTATTAAGTATTTAATTTTAACATATAACTGTTTGTGTAACGTATAACGCATAAATTAAAACCTTTGCTCAACTGATTTTAGTGTTAACTTCTTTTTTATAAAATCATTTGTTGAGTGGGTTGGTTAAGATCCATAAAAAAAAAGTTTAACCCACATTTTTTTTTATAAAGCCAGAAATAACATTTTTAACAACTTCGCTTCCTTTTTGATTTCCTATCTTCTTTGATATACTTTTTATGTGATCTTTATAACATAAAAAGTATATCTAGAACATTTAAGTAATATTTGATTTGTTTAAATATTATAAAGATTACATAAAAACATATTGTTAAGAATATGTATATATATCCTATTCAGAAGTTCGCAAATTCCTAGTTCCAAAAGTATCACAAACATAAGCCCAAGATGTTAATTCTTCAACTGTGTACTACCAACCAATCGCATCAAAATATTTCAATAAATAAAATCTCAGCCCTTGCAAAGATTGAAATGCTTGTCCAAAAAATCCATATCTATTTCTGATCGACTAGGAAATTATTGTTTCTAGAAATAGTACTCCAACCTTTTCATTATATTCTAAAGATGTTTCACTGACATCTTCTTCAACTTTAATCGAACCTAACTCTAGATCCATCTGCACAACTGTCAGGCATACCTTCTCATACATTCTCTCCGAATCATCAATCTCACGTTCTAATATTTCTATAATGAATGCAAATAAAGAACTCAAAGCTCCATCTAAAAACCTCAAACTATTTAGAACTATATGGAAAAAAAAGAAAGCGAAAATAAAACCAACAGTGAAAAATATTTCGAATCCTACGCAAGGAGTCGACTCAGTATTAAAATAAAACTGACTTCCAATAAACCAAAGACAAACGCTCTTACGCCAAATATTTTAGAGGATGATAATATGAGTGTGCACGATATGAATAAATTCCCACAATAAATACTGTGGATAGGTATAGAATACCATCGCCTTTTGTTACTTATTAAGAATAAAAAACAAAAGTAATAGTTTCAATGCTTCTTTCTTTCTATTTAACATAATTTACCAGATTACCATTCCTTAATTTATATATATACTTTTTTTCTTCTTCCCATGAATCATTATTTTAACACTTATATATTGTAAAATTTTATTAGTATAAGATTTTGTACATTGGCTAATGTGATTTTAATGCATTTTACTTTTCAATGTTATGCATAATTTTAAATAACCATTTTACTATAAACCTTGTTTGGGTCCAGTATCTTTTCCCCCTGTCATGTAAAGTTGGATTTTAAATTTCAATACGCAAACCTGTTTTTCTTTACCATGTGTTTGACATAGTACGTTCCAAGAAATTTCATTGCCAACAACTTTCGATTAACCAATCATCATCAATTGCTTAGCACAATGTGTCTCATAAAGATTCTGCGCCCAAATTTTCCAACCAACCAATCAAATCATCATGAAGCGATCCAAGTGGGATGAGGGCTTCCTTTCTGAAAGCTTATATCTTTTAAGGAGAATAACTGTAAATTCATTCATATTCAACACATAGGTATCAAAAACAATACAATTACAGTTAATAAAATGTCGTCAGTGTTTGTATCCTTGTTGAGAAAAAGCACTTTCCCCACCCACAGACACCAGATACGTTACAAATCTTTCTACTTTCCAGCGAGTCCCCGATACTATTGCTGCTGATAACCATCCACTGAGTTCTTTAAAGTGCCTTAAATACCTGATCCTAAATTAAACTGCAGCCTTTTCTCTTAACAAGTCGTTCCTATTCTACCTCCCATCTCACCAAAAAGGAGGCAGCCTCCACGGGAACAGCAGCCGTTGCTGGTAGCAACAACCGCTTTCACCGCTTCCTTCCTGCAATTTCGCCGTCCGGACCCTTATCGTTGCCTTATCGGTGAGCCGGACAGGATGATTGAACACCGGCCGGAATAATGCACCTCTTATCAGGGACCGAAGGGGGGAGGTGCTCGCCACGAGGGAGGTGGAGGCTGTTTACCATAACAAAATGGCAGTTTCCTCGAGAAAAACCTCTTTTTCCGCAAGCCGGAAGCCCCGCAACGACTTGATCGCCGAGAAAGGATGGAATTTGTTAAAAGGAGTTCGGAGAGGGTTTTCCTTTTAAGACTTCCTTCTCGCTCCTTCTCTTATCGGAAGAGTTGAATCGCTTCGACCGAAGCTGGCACCTCACTTATTTTCCACATCGGAGCTTGATGGGAGAGTTCCTGTGTTGTTGCTTTCCCTGCCTCACTCACTTTCTCATTATATATCTTGATTTTCTCCGCCAAAGAAGCAATAAAGAATTCAATGCGGGACGGAATGGTCGAAATAGAGTCATTCTGCTTAAGAAGTTAAGATGGCTGAGTTGGAAACGAGAATTCTCGTTCGTGAAGTGAACAGTTTTCGCGAACATTGAGGAAGATTTATCAAGATGATAGGTATTCCGACTACAAAAAGAGGCTAGTAAGCACGCGAAATATTTTAATTAAATTGAACAGGTGGGAGAGTTTTGTTATATAATAATAATGTTAATCAGGTTTTTTGCTTGAAAACAATTATTTTTGACGAAATGTTAAAATATGTGTTTATGTTCTTCTCTTTTGAAAATAATATACCTTGCATAAACTAAAAACTTCGGACTACTTCAGCATGAGCTGAAAATGCTATATTTAATGAATATATTGTTTAATATCATGTACACATTGCTTAAAGAGCTGCATGAATAACTGCAAAAAGAACTATTCGACCGTAACTTGTTTGAAGTAGATTCTCAGATATCTAAAGTCAGGTCATAAAATTATTTTTTTCATTTTTGTAAATGAAGAGGGGGGAAGAACTATATTAAAAAGAAGATAGAATGTATTGCTGTATTGATTCTGCATCAGAGGGGATAGATTTACGTTTTATGAATAGCAATTATCTTTCAAAAGTAACATCATTCAAAAGGTATCATAGCACGGAACTGATTAATTGATACGGTTAGGTATTGTCTCCCCTCTACCATGGTAATTAAAAATCATCGTTTCCAACATTTTATTTTGAAATAATATCTAATAGTGGAAGAATTTTATTTTACCATTTGAACTTTAGATTTGCGAATTCCCCCCTCCCCTTAATTTTGTATTTAACCCTAAAAAATTACAGCAGGTAAAAATAAGATGAAAAATATTGCTATCTTTGTGGAGAAATCTGAATTTAAGAAAGGAATTTTTTTTTTATAAAGCAGACATTTTTTTTTCTTTCCTAATTTCCGACAAATAAAAGGAGGGCGAATCAGGAAGGAGAATTAACTTCTACTATTGTATGATATTTGATTATATTCACTTGCTTTTGGATCATAATAAATATTTCATTTAGTTTTTAAATCAAACTTCTTTAAAATTGTTTTTAAGACCATTGCTTCTGTTTAATTGTTATCAAGTTTAGATAACTGATCATCAGGTAAGCCTTTTTAAAATTATTGTTCTGTTTTAGGAGATTTTCATTTTGTAGAGTATAAAAATTTAATTACCTAATTTTCAAAACAGCATACAAATTAATCTACAAGAGATACGAAGTAAATTAAGTATTTTCGAAAAATTTAGAAATTACTCATTCTTATGAATAATCAAATTCGCTATTATTTTTAATGGAGCCATCAAGGAAAAAAATTAAATTAATTAAACTTATTAATTAAAAAAATTAGAGTAAATCGTCGCCTTATTATACAAAGTGTCTTTAATTTTGATATTTAACAGATTTGAATCTTCTGAATATCTTTGGCAAGAATAGCATGTTAATTACAAAAAATAAATTTTGCATAACAAACCAAACAAAATATAAGACAAATTTCATAACAAAATATTGAGTAGAACGAAAGGAAACTGAAATATAAAATATTACAAGTATATTCTGTATTAGTGAATTTTAATTTTTTTTACTGTGATCATACCATAAAAATCAATCCTAGCCATAATTTTTCCATTCTTATTCAACATTGCGGTCACAAGCATACGTTTCACTACAATCCGTCTATGAAAGGATCATAATACCCTGCAGGGAAATCTGAAGTGAAGAGATGAGATTCATATCGAACAGCGTGTGCATTTAACACCCTCTCGTATCACCCCCTCCTGCTATTTATTTGGGGTGAGAAAAGAGGGATCGTTTATCCGCTTGAAAAGACCTTATTATACTTACTCCGATAAAACGATCAATGCCGCCCCATTACTGACTTTTTGACCTCTTCATTATGACTCTGAATAGGAAAACGTTTTCTTTATGGTGGACCAAATTTTAAATGTTTTGGATTCGTGTTTTTCTCTTATTAATATTTCCGTAAACTAAGTTTTACAACTATTTTTTGTATATCACAAATTCCCTTAAAACTATTTTAGTATTTATTCAGTGCAAACTAAAGTGTTTTTTAAATGGCTGCGGTTGCTTAGCTGAAATAACATTTAACACCATCATGTTTGGAACAGAAAGTTCTTTTGTATAGAATTTTATAAAATCAGTCTTTACTCTAGTTATTGAAAAAGTGACAATTTTGGAATAAAATTTAAAGCATTGTCTTTACTTGAGAGAGAATCTTTTCATTCAGTAAACTGTGATTAAATATTTTAATAAATTATGGCTGTATAAACTATATATATATATGTATATATATATATTCCTTTTCTTTGTGCATATATATATATATATATATATATATATATATATGCACAAAGAAAAGGAACGAGCAAAGCAAGATATATTTCCTAGTGAAAAAAAATGATTGAACACAACATATATATACATCTTAAAAAAGTAAAAATTTTCAATCTTTAAAATATCTTCCTATCTTTTCTCTTTCGACAGATTTAAATAATTGAAAAAGAAATAAAATACATGTGTTATTTCGAAAATAATTTTATGTCCTTTTTTTTTAAGAATACAGTTAAGAGCCGTCATCAATCAGTTTTTAACTATATAAGTTTCACTCCTTATTAAATACAATAAATGGTTTGTAAATATTTCTAATTGTTTGATAATTGAAATAATTTGTAAATATTTCTAATTGTTAAATAATTGTTTGAAAATATTTCTAATGTGTACTTATTCGTATTGATATTGATGATGATATTATTGCTTGACAAATGAATATTTTCTGGTATATAACTATCTTGATATATTTATTAAATAATATTTTTTTTCCAATACTCGTTTCTGTAGTTATTGAAGTAGTACTAAATTGTAAATTATTTTCCTTTTAAAATGGAAGTTTCATTTAATCTAATATTCTACTTATATAGTTTCAAGCGTATTTTTATAATCTGAATATTATTACAAACTTTTTAAAATATTTTTTTTTTAAAAAAAAAGACTTACTCTATACAGCTTGTATATAGTTTTTCATTATTTAAAGTAATTTTACATGATTCTGTAACCATATTTTAGATGTTGAAACTAGCGACAGAATTAAAAGTTTTATAATTGTAAAGTCTTACGAGAAATTTAAGGAAAACATTGGATGAATACCTATGAAATTATTTCAGAATTTCAATATACATACATACACACACACACACACACACACACACACACACACATATATATATATATATATATACTATATTTAGGGAAAATTTTTACTCTAAACACACGTATTGTCTAGTAAGGTCTATTGCTCAAAAAAAAACTGTTGATAAATTTTGCGATAGAACCGGTTTTCAAGCACCGTATTTCGCAGATGTGATGAAGAATGGCTGTGTGGGAAGATTTATCATGCTGGTTAGTTAGGTCAGTGAAGAGTCTATTGGATTCCTCAGGGCAGAAGAAATACATGAAAATAAAAGAAAACTATTTTGAGGTAAAAGATACAAAGGATGTTGGTGATATAAGTGAGAAATAAAAACATAATTGAATTAATGGTCTGAAAAGAGATTTCTTTTGCTATAATAAAAGGAACAGTTGATAACTTTTTTTGCAGATCCATTGAGCTTCCTGAATATGGACATAACCTAAGATAAGTTGGAAGGATCATTTTTAAAAAATGTTAACTAGAACATATACGCAATAAAAAAAATGGCTTGCATCCTGAAAGATTAATCAGAAAAAAAAATTTCGTATGCATATAACTTCTACCTCTATATTTAGGTAAGTTTTAAGAAATACAGCAATACGTAACCC